>PVLA01009393.1:0-12145 GCA_004027455.1 Hydrochoerus hydrochaeris | reverse complement strand
CTCCTCATTAGTGAAATAAATAAGAATCATATTTATAAATATCATATTGTGTCTCTAGTGTAAAAAGTAAATAAGAACTACAAGTGTAATAAAACCATAATGTGTAATTGCTATTGTAAAAAAGAGAGGAAAAGAAAGTGCTCTAAGGGCTATAACTGTATTTATGTTTGAGTGTGTAAAATAGATGACCATATTGCTGAATCTTTGTTTGATCTTTGAGCAGAACTGTTTGTAATCTGTTTGAATATTTACTATGTACCCTTTAACTTTGTAACTTGAACAACTACATCCAAGATGACAGTATGTAATTTATAAATTGCTGATTTCTTAGTGGGGCTTTTTCTCCTTTTCCTTTTTTTTCTTTTTGTTTCTGTCTTTTAGAATTCTGTATTGTTGCTACCCTTTGTTCTGTTTTGCTTTTTTCTTCTCTTTAAATAAAATTTTAAAATGTATAATTGCTATTGTAAAAAAGAGGAAATAGGAAGTGCTATAAAAGATATAGCTGCAAGTATGTTTAGGTGTGTGAAATTGATAACCATATTTCTAGGTTCTTATTGTTGAACAGATCTGTTTGCACTCTCACTGCTTGAGTGTCCACTTTGTGTGCTTTAATTTTGTAACTTGAATGACTATTTCTAAAGGAACAATATGTAATGTATTAACTAGTGTTTTCTTACTGTTTATCTTCTTTTCTTGAAATTCTGTAATATTTCTACCTTTTTTTCTCTTTAAAAAAAACTACAAAAAAAAGATACCCTGAACTACATAGTGAGACCATGTCTCAATAAACAAACAAAACCTGACAGCTAGATATTTGGAGAGAAAAGGAGGGAGGATCAGGGGAGAGGCAAAAGGGAGATTTTTCAATGAAGAAAAACATCATAAAGCCATAGATTTCTGGTAAAAAAAAATTTTTTTCCAGCTTTTTGTTTCTTTTAGGAGTTTAGGTTGTGTTCTCATTCTCTCTCTCTCTCCCTCTCCTTCTCTCTCTTCTTTCTCTCTCTCTTTTGCTACCTGGTATCGAACTCAGGACCTCATGCTTGCCTGGTAGGCACTGTGCTGCTGAGCTAAATCCCCAGTCCCATATTCTCTTTAATGCTACCAAAAATAGTACTCTATGGCACTTCTTATAGATTAATCTATTCCCTCTATGTGTGACAGTAAAGTACAAGAAAAAAATTTAAAAGAAATGTACATATCTTTTTCCCAAACAAAGAATATATAGATTGTAAATAACAGAGAAAAGATAGAAACAAAATTAAAACCATGTAAAACTCCCTCTGCTACACTATTATACAGTATTTAAATATGTAGGCTGTTATTATACCTATATTAACAAATCACATATAGTTACATATGCTGAAATATGTAATTATACATACTTTTAAAAATAGTTTTATTAAGCTATGATTGACACAAAATAATTACATATTTAATGTACTATATACAACTTGGTATGTTTGCAGATGCATATAAACATGAAACCATCAGCCCATCATTACCATCACTCTGTGTCTTTTGATTGGAAAATTGAGACCTTGCACACTATTACGAGAGGTATTGACTTATTCTTGCCATTGCATTATTTTTCTGTTGCTGACTCTTTCCATTCCCTTCTGTTTTCTGCTCACCCTGCCTAGTGTTTTCAGGCCATTAGCTTTTTTTTGGCATTGTTGACTTCATGGTCTCATTCTCGGACATCCTTGAGAATTTTCAAGAGTGCTGATTTGGTGGTCGTGAATTTATGGTGCTTTTTGTCATGGAAAGACCATATTTTTCTATCAATTTTGAAGGAGTTGTATAGGATTTGTTAGTCTGGGTTGGAAGCTGTTTATATCAGGTGTTGAAACACTTCACTGCAAGCTCTCCTGGTCTGTAAGACTTTGTGTTGAGAGGTCTGCTTTAATTCTAAAGATTTAGTTTTATAAGTGACTCATTAACTTTCTCTAACAGTTGTTATGATTCTGTCCTTGTACTACTGGAATGTTGACTATGATGTGTCATGGAGAAGTTCTTTTCTGATTGTGGTTATTTGGAGTTCTATATACCTCGCGTCTCTACGTGTTAAATTCTTTCCCCATACTTGGAAATTTTTCTACTATCAGTTCTGTAAAGAGAATTTTTATACTGCTTTCTGATTTTTCACTAAATTCAATTAATCTTAGTCTTCTTTGCATCATCAAGCCACTGTTGAATTCATTTTTTAATGTTCTTTGGTTTTTTTAAGGTATCTCTGAGTATGTGGTCATCTATATCAGACATATTTCTAGTTCTGACTCTTTCCTCACTTTGGTCACTTCTGTTGCCCATACTTTCATTAGAATTTTATAATATCCTGGGTGAATTCCTGTCTGGTACCCTTTGATGGATTCTAATGCTTTGCTAAACTGGTCACTCACGTTTTGTGTCATCTTTTTAGCTTAGCTGGCTTTTTGTGAGTGTCTTTTGTAAGCTCACTGATCATTTATTTATTGTCTATTACCTGTTTAATTACATCTTCTTTGAGCCTTCTGCACACCTTATTAATAAGATTTTTTATCTTCTTTGCCATCTCATGTAATTCAGCTGTTGGATTTTTCATTTTCTCCCCATTAATTCCCCATAGATCGGCATTGGAGAGCTGGAAGTTTTGGAAGGCATTTTGTTTCTTTGTCTTCTCAAGATTCTATGTGTGTGTGAGTGTGCATGAGTGTGTGTGTGTGTGTGAGTGTGTCTGTGTGTGTATGCACATGTACTGAGGTTTGCACACCAATTATAGTGAAAAGGTATTGTTGGTAGTGTGGAGATCTCTCTAGCCTGCTTTTATAGTGATACACTCTGGGCATGGGTAACTGTGAACCTTTGCCTCTGTCCCAAGATGTAGCCATTTCCACTAATTGTAGAGGGGAGGGTGCTATGCAATTTTCCCAGTATCCAGTTCCCTGGAAATGAACCACAGTATTGTTTCTGACACAAAGATAAATCAATTAATAGCAATAACTATGACATGCTGGCAAAAGTGACAAAATCAGCAGCAACAATAGAGTCAAAGATAAATGGATATTGACATATGATAAAAATCAATAAAAGCTACCACTGTACCACCTGCAACCCTAGAAAGAAATCTAAAACTATAGACACAGATACAAACCAAATATTCACATACACTAATGTCTACTAAATGCAAGCACACCACTCTTAACAATAGAAAGTAATTCAACAATAACAGAATACACTTGGCTCAATATCTAAATATTAATAAGGCTTAATTGTTAGACTAGTAAAGATGGAGGGAATGGGAAATAGCAGAATGAAAGAAGAAAATTTGAAAAATTAAGCAAAGGAAGATAAGAGAAAGATAAAGGAGCCTACTACACAGTAAAAAAGTTAATGAAATTTGATGTAACTAACAGAAAAGAATGAACAAGAAAAAGATAGGGAAAAAGACAGCAAAATAAAGAAGAAAAATAAAAACCCAAATCCTTCCCCTGAAAAAAAAAAAAGAAAGAAAAAAGTTTTTAAATATGTCGTTTCTTTCTAGGGTCTGCAGTGTCAGAATCTGACATAAATGGGGAAGGGGTAGTGATCCATTGCTAAGACCTATTTTGTTTCCACACTCACATTTTTGTGCATGAATACTGAATCCTGCTCCACATTTCTCACTGGGCTTGGCCAGCCAATGTTGTCCATCCTAAAGCTATGAGTACTCTGCAGCTTCCAGTTTCTGAGTCTCTCTGTGCAGCTTAAGTCACAGCTTTCTCTGCCTAGCCTGTGGGTTTGTACTTATTTGGTACCCACTGCTCCAGAGGCTTCTCTGTCCATACAGCCCAAGCTACTGCAACCATCCAAGCTGCGGTGCATCCTTACTCACTTTGGTAGATGGTAGACGCTTTGCTAAGATGTGTCTGAAAGATCGGTAAACATGAAGGCCAGGTACAGCCAAGTATGTTCACTGGGATAGTTAAACATTCATGTTTTCACCTCTCTGCACTTTGTCTTTCCCACATCCCACTTCTGCTCTTTGTTAAGAAAAGACTGATAAAAAGCCAGAGAAAATTGTAATCAAGGCTTCAGTCATAGAGACTGTGCCCCCTACTCTGATCCCACAACTTTGTCTATTTCTTGTTTTCTTTTATCCATTGCATCTCATTTTCAGAGCCTGTCACCTCATAGAAACCAGCATATATACATATATATCTCTCTACATATGTATATATGTCTAGATTAAGATCTTAATGTACATATCACTTGGTAACCTGGTTTTTACTTAACTATTTAAGACATTGATTTGCTAACCACTTAATTTTCCAATTCCTGTAAAGCTTAAGAAATTAGGAAGCTGAGGCAGGAGGATTGTTAAGTACAAGCCCAACTTGGGCAAATTAATGACTCAGCAATACTTTGTCTCCTATTTTTAAAAAATTAAATGGCTAGAGATTTGGCTCTGGGCTAAGACCATGTATTTAGCCCCCAGTGTCACAGGAACAGGAAGGGGGGAGAAGATGAAGAAGAAAAGGAGAACAGGCTAAAGATTCCATTTTTCAAGCTACTCTTGAATGGTGGTATGGCTGGGGATCTAGCTCAGCAGCACAAGTGCCTGCCTGGCAAGTGCGAGGTCCTGAGTTCAATTCCCAGTACCAAAAAAAAAAAGAAAGAGAAAGAGCAAGAGTGAGAGCAAGAGCAAGAGAGAGAGAGAGAGAGATGTAGTATGGCACATATGATCAGTGAAATGCTAGCAAACTTGCTGAAAAGGGCAATGGGTAGAAAAATTTTGTTTTCCATATTAGATCATTCACTTGATGCTTGAGATGAACTATTACTACATTTTCTTAAGCACAATGTGAAATCATTTTAGTTTCACATAATTTCATTTTATGAAGGTAACATTATTCAATTTATTAGAAACACATTATACCTAATATTTCTCTGCTCTTTGTTAAATATTACAGCACAACATGATTATGTACCATAATATAGATCCATACAAGCAGCATTGGGATATTTTGAGATTTGACATTTGATTTTAGTAAGTTGTACAATCTTTACTACCAAAGTAGTGTGTTTTCTACTTTCCTTGCAAACCTAATTATTTGTAAAATCTTAACAACAAGCTTTTTTTTCTCTTTATGTCAATCAGAAGAGTTCAAATTTTTTTCTCCATGCTCATATCTTCAGACTCTAAAAGATATTCCTCAAATGCACTTTCAAATTCTCTTGCTACTTTGCTTTTACTACCAAGTGACGCTACTGCCGCCTCCCCAATATTTCCACCTATATTTCCTATTTTGGTTTTTGGTATCTGATGATCTTTTATAGTCTGTATTTATTTATTGTCTATCTCCTCCTGTAGAATTCAGCTGTATGAGGACAGACATTTTTCATTCTTATTTCATTGACTGCACTTAGCACTTACAATAGTCCTTACAGATAATTAGTGTTACTTGTATAAATGTTTCAAAAAGTTAATAATTTATTTTAAGGATATATGTATGTTAAATAAGATCTTAGAAACAGTTTAAACATATTTTTAAATTACATATTAATAATTTAGATCAATTGTTCTTAAGAGTATAGTTTCCAACTAGCAGAATCTTTACTTAATTTACAGGTGCAAATTCTTTGGTCTCAAGCCTAGAGTTTCTAAATTAATAAATCTGTGGTAGGAGGCAACATTTACTAAACAGAATTTAACAGGACTAGAGAAGTCTTGATAACAAATCTATACATTTGTTCTGAGGAATAAAAGAGATAATGTACTGAAGTACTGTGAAAAATATTTTTAAAAGGTAGCATACATATCACATTTTTTATAACATTACATATAAGCAATATTAAAACTTGAACATAATAATTTACAAAACCATTTTTGTACCATGTCTCTGTTTTTAGTGTAAGAACTTAAATTTTAAAACAGTGCAGGTATTTTTTTCTACTATTGAAGAGTAAAGAAAAAAACCTAGATATATAATGGCAAGATGGTCTCTTGTGCAAATTCAAATTGATTCAGAGCATCTTCTAGAATCCAAGCTTAAGAATCTTCTGAGATCAATTCTGTGTATGCTCAGGAAGAGTGCAGTGATTCATTAAACATTTTATTGGGCAGGAACAGAGTATGATGGCATTTGCTGCAATGCATTTGAAGTCCCTGACTGAGGTATTTGTGCTCTGAGCATGAGATAACATGGGGGGATTGTTCAAAAAACCACTATCCTTCACCTGCAATCACAATTCATTTTCAGTTTTTAATAAAATAGCATACAGAAGAAACACAGTGCTGTTACATATCTAATTAATTATGTTAATAAATGGGCTTGTGTTTGACAAGTCTTTTGTGAATTCAATAACAAGTTTAATGTCATATAGCTCAGATTCACGATCATTCATGAAAAAGCACAGAAACTTTTGTAATCTGTCAGACATTGTAAAGTTGGCTCAGTGATACTCTTAAAGTGTTGATTTATGCATATTAAAAATATTTTAATTGTGAGAATAAATACACATATATGATAAATAAACAGTATACTAAAAAAGAGGTCTCATTCCCAACCCAGACAACACTTCTATACTCCTGTGCCTGTGTAAGCTTCTTCTGGACTTTTTAAACAAAATCTATTCATATACAAACATATGAATGTATACATACACACACACATACACACACAAACACAAAGAGACAGGTAAAAATATGTCCTTTCATCCAAAAATAGGAACATAATGCATACATGGTTCAGTAATTCATTTTTTTACACTCACTACCAGTACATTTGCATCTTTAGCTGTTTTTTATTTACTTTTTCTTAATTTTCTATTTACTTTTAGATTAATACAAACTATTTGCTGCTAATACAGAAGCCAATTTAGACATTAATTTTTAAAAATCTGGATAGAATATAAAAGAGGCTTATACAAATGACCACCCTCATTCATACAAAGCAACATACAGATATGCAAATTCAATTCTAATGTGGTGCTTAAGTACACAAGATCTATGCAACCCAAATTGTTAGCAGATGCAATTTGCTTCATTATTGTTTGGATTATTCAACACTTAAAGCTTTATATTTCAATCTAAACATGTAGATCACTTATAATTTTTTAAAAGAATATTTGCATGGATGTGGAGGCACATGTCTGTACTTCTAGCACTCAGGACGCTGAGGCAGGAGGATCACTAAAAATTCAAGGCCAGCCTGGGCTACACAGCAACTTTAGGCCAGCCTGAACTATATAGTTAAGATCTGTCTTTAAACAAATTTCTGTAAAGTATTTGATACCACATTACAACTCTTATTTCTATCAACTGCTTCTATATGAGGGTCTACATTCAATTCTCTAATGTGTAACATGGTGTGATTTCTCACCATGAAGTAAAAATTCTTAGAGGTTTTCTAATATTAAGTTTAGAATACATGTTTCTAGCATTAAACATAATAGTTTTCAGTTATCAGATTTCCAGAACTGATCTCATTCATGAGTTTTCTCAATGAGTTTTCATGTGCTTGATAAGCGACGCATTTTGTTTGAAGGCTTTCCCACATTCATTACATTCATAGGGTTTCTCTCCCGTGTGGGATCTCTGATGTATAACAAGTTGTGACTTTGCTTTGAAAGCTTTCTCACATTCATTGCATTCATATGGTTTCTCACCTGTGTGAGTTCTTTCATGTACAATGAGATGTGACTTTTGGCTAAAAGCTTTCCCACATTCATTACATTCATATGGTTTCTCCCCAGTATGAACTCTCTGATGTTGAGTAAGACCTTCAATTTGTTTAAAGGCCTTCCCACACTGATTACATTCAAAGGGATTTTCACCAGTATGAGTTCTCATGTGGTAAGTAAGAGATGAGCTATGTCCAAAGGCTTTTCCACATTCAGCACATTTATAAGGTTTCTCTTTTGTATGAGTTCTTTGATGTATAATGAGGTGTGACTTTTTGCTGAATGTTTTCCCACATTCATTACATTCAAAGGGTTTCTCACCTGTATGAATTCGCATATGTTTTGTCAGGGATGAACTATACTTAAAACCTTTGCCACATTCATTACATTCATATGGTATTTCACCTGTATGAGTTCTCACATGTTCAGTAAGAGATGAGTTGTACCTAAAAGATTTTCCACATTCCTTACATTCATAAGGCTTTTCACCTGTATGAGATCTCACATGTTGGATAAGATTTGAGCTGTGTCTAAAAGTTTTTCCACATTCAGTACATTCATAGGGCTTTTCCCCAGTATGAATTCTTAGGTGGTCAGTAAGGGCATGTTTATGACCATGGGCTTTGCCACACTGAACACATTCATATGGCTTTTCTCCAGTGTGAGTTCTTTGATGTACAACAAGGTGAGACTTCTGGCTAAAGGCAATTCCACATTCATTGCATTCATATGGTTTCTCCCCTGTATGGGTTCTGTGGTGGTCAATAAGTCCTTGTTTATGGCTGAGAACCTTTCCACATTGATCACACTCATAGGGTTTCACAGAAGCTTGAGTTTTATCAGTCTTAGTAGATGATGTCTCATGTTTCCCTCCCATTTGGATTTTGTCTTTCTTAGTACAGGATGAATGATGATCATATAATTGCTTTTGTTTCTTGCCAGTTTGAGTTTTGTCACACTTATCAGAAGAAGTATGGTTGGACAATTTATCAAGTTCCTTTCCAGTTTGATTTTTGTCTTTCTTTGTATCAGATAAGCTATACTTTAATGATTTTTTGTGTTCTTTAGCAGTATCAGGTTTCCTTTTTGCAGAGTTTTTTTCATGACCAAGTGAGTCTATATTCTGTTTCAAATTCTTTTCATGTGAATCAAATTTAAACTTTTTCTGTGAAGGACTATGTTTTGTACTCACATTATTTTTTTTCTCCAATGAAGTACACTCACTGCCTTTCTTCTTAGTTGGAGTTTTCTTGAATGCACCTTCCCTAATGAGTTTGTCTTGAGATTTCTCATTATTCTCTAGCTGGTCATCTTGCTGAACTTCTAAAATAGAATTTAATGATACAGTGTTGTGAATTTTCAAACACTCATATAACTTCTTTATAAGATTTAGAAATAATTTGCTATGGGGTTGAAAGGCTTTTCACCTGTACTTCTAGCACTCAAGAAGAAATATCTGTATCCTCTTAAATTTGAGGGGATAAATGTGGCAGTAAAACCAGGAAATAAAATTGTTAATAGTGATTAGGAACAGGTTTTACTGCTTTAAAATATGACCCCGAAACCTTGAATCAAAGATGAAATAAACATAAGGACTATTATGGTTTGTGCCTAGATCTTCTCACAAAGCCTGAGATGGTCATAGGTATATCTTTTCAGAGACTGGAGCTAGATTTGGAGTGTGTGATGCTGAGGTTAAGTGCATAATGCTGCGATCAAGGGTGTTTGATTACTAAATTAATCTACTTATCATTTTGCTATAGTTCTGGGTATGGATGGGGTTGTAACTCAGCAACACAAGTGCCTGCCTGGCAAGTGCAAAAATTTTGGTGGTATTGGGAATTGGACCCAGGACCTCATACATGCTAGGCAAATACTGAGTCTGATTCCCAGTACCAAAAAGTCTGCATAGTTCTGGGTGTGGGTAATGGAAAGCTCTACCCTGGATATGAGTACTATCTACCCTTAAGAACGTGTAGCCTGGATAGAATATAAGGAGAAGAAAGAGGGCTGCTGCTTTGCAACTTCACTGCTTTGCTGCCTTCTACGCAGCATCAACTGTTTCTCCTCTGTGATGGCCCTCTACCATGCCACCCTGCCTTGAAGCTGGCCAACTATGACCTGAAACTGCTATAAATTGTGAGCTGTAATAAACTTTCCTCCTTTAACTTTGGGTATCCAGTATTTTTTTCTCAGCAATGAGAAAAGTAACTAAGCAAAGAACATTAAACAGAGAATAAATGAAGTTAAAAGAGCTTGGGACTATAGCCAATACATTCTGAATCTCTCCTCAACCCTACATGCCCAGATCTAAAAAATGTCAATTTATCCATAATATTCAGTGCCCATGGCTTGTACTATATTACCCCACCTTTGCATATTCAGGTGTAAACACAGCTGGTTCAATCCAATATATCCAATGAAATTCTTTCTCCCAAAAATGTCGACAGTATCAGGCACAGTGTTAAGTACTTGTAATCCTAGCTATTTGGGAGGGTGATATAGAAGGATTACAAGCTTGAGGCAAGCATGGGCAACTTAATGAGAAATTATGTCAAAATAAGAATTTAAAAGGCCTGGGGGTTTAGCTAGTGGCAGAGTGTTTGCCTAGCATGTATGAGGTCCTAAGTCCAATTCCCAATACCATCAAAATAAATTTAGACTTTATGTGGTCTCCACTCCCTGCTTAAATTTTAAAATGATACTAGACAAGGACTAGTAAAGCCACATTTTCCCTATATGACCAAAAACTCCTCAGGACAAAGAATGAAGCATACACACAGAGAGAAGCAGAAACACATTTTACGTGCTTAAAGACATCACTTGTATTTTAATTCCCAGTGGCTTCCTAGCTCCCTGTTACAGTTCCTAGTAAGATCGGGCTAAAATATCTCCCCTTAGATTATAAGAGATACACTGTAGAGAGACCACACTGACTCCATTTTGTTCCAGATGCACCTAGTCAGCAATGTTTTGGGAAAAAGTACAGGTCTTGAAACATTTCCCCCACCCCAAGGTAAAAACACAAGGTCCTATAAGGACAAGAAGCAAACAAGTTATGTAATCTAAGCATGCACAATTTGAATTTCTTTGTTCTTTATCTCAATAAAAGCTATTTGCTTAGGCTGGCCGTGCGGCAGCCATTTTGCTGACCCTTAGTGTGTGTGACCCTTTATTTTCCCCTTGCTTGCAGAACCCAACAATACACCCACACCCTTATCAGAATTCCTGTTTAATAAGGCTAACTAAAGTAAACCAGAAGAAAAAATATGAGTCTACTAGGGAATACTAATATATGACTGAGGAAATAAACAGAAACAGGAGTTCTACTGCTGCTTATTCCAATGCTACTATATTGTTATTTAGGAGGAGGAGGAGGAGGAAGTGATGACGCAGTAGCAGCAGCAGCAGCAGCCTGCAATTCCTCAGTTCTCTGAAGACTTCACAAAATGATAAAATTCACAATAAAGAGCTCAGCAAACAAACCCCACAGCATCTGGATTTACGGTGTACATGCACTCCAACAGTTTGTCATGGAACAGTTTGTTCTTGTCAAGTCATGACCATTGCCAATTCTAAATGCTAAGTGTATCCCCACCTCAAAGTAGCTGCTCACATTCTTATCCTATATATTATACAATTATATATTTTGAATCATACTCTCAATCACTGTCTCCCTTCTCTGAGATCATCACCCATACTGACAGGTGTAGGTAGACATGTTTACAATGTATGATCCAATTGCTGGTTGAAAACAGTTATTGAACAGTGGTAAACACCAGGCCTTCTGTGGTTCAATAATATTTTTCTTCTCTTCTAAGAAATTGGGGCTGAAATTCTAACACTTGTGCTAGCTAAACATGGATAATGTATGTGTAAACCTATAAACTTAAGAACTAGGTCTGAGGCTGGGGACTTAGCTCAGTGGCATAAGTGCCTGCCTGGCAAGTGCAAGCTCATGAATTCGATCTCTGGTGCCGCAAAAAAAAAAAAAAAAAAAAGGATATTTTTACAGTGATAAAATCAGCTTGGTACTGGCAAAGAAATAGACCTGAGGATCAATGGAACAGATTAGAAGATGCAAGCACAACTACAAAGACACTCAGCCACCTGATATTTGACAAAGGGGCTAAATATGTCCACTGGAAGAAGGATAGTCTCTTTAATAAATGGTGTTGGAAAAATTGGCTCTCTATATGCCGAAGACTGAAACTAGATCCAAGCCTATCACCATGCACAAAACTAAAGTCTAAATGGATCAAAGACCTAAATATTAAAACAGAAACACTAAATCTACTGAAAGACAAGGTAGGTAGAAGTCTTGGAGACATAGGGGCAGGCAGAGAATTCATGAAAAAAATGCAAACTGCATGGGAAACACTTCAAAGAATCAACAAATGGGATCTCACATTATTGAAAAGTTTCTGCACTTCAAAGGAAATCACCAACAGAGTGAAAAGAAAACCCACAGAGTGGGAAAGAATTTTAGGCAACAACCCCTCAG
>PVLA01009392.1:0-75885 GCA_004027455.1 Hydrochoerus hydrochaeris | reverse complement strand
CTGGGCTGTGTTCCTACAGCTGACAGCTGGGCCTGTTCTCCACCTCAGACCTCACCTGGGTTCAGGGCTCACCATGATGTGCCAGTTGTACAACTAGACCCGGGCATTCACATCCACTGCTCCTCACAAACTCCAAACTCCTCCTCTGTGATGCGCAGCGTCTCACAGGAGCAAGTGGAACGGGATGAGGTGGGACCACTAAGTCCTGCTCCTCACAGGGAGGCCAGGCTATCTCTTCACAGGACTCTGAGACCTGAGCTGCTCCCTCCTGGACTCTACCTGCACATGAGGTGACTTGGGGGAGGCTGGGGACACATAGTCCCTACCCTGTGTCGGCCTGAGACATCAGAGTCCAGGAGCCATATGTCTGTGGGATCTCTTCAGGGACATTAGACCTTCTTCCTCCAAAGCTCAGGGTCCAGGCTGGGAACCAGGGGTCAGTGGCCAAACCAGTGCCCCAGGCTCTGCTTTCCACACCTGGTGCTCCCAGCAGTGGGGTGGGCAGCATCTGGCACTGAAGTCTTTATTGTCCTGAGGCAGAAGGGCTTTATCCTGGGGCATTGGAGGTAGGATGGAGTGCTGTCCTTCAGCCTTCAAGGTGTCCTCAAATGCAGGTCCTGGTTTTCCAGCTATACCTGACCCAAGGCCTCCTGCTCAGGGTGAGACTGGGCTGTGCACCAGGGTCTGCAGTGCTAAGGGAAAGGAGCTGTGCCTGGGGATAGCCAAGGCCACAGGTCCCATCTGGGAAAGAGGGACAGCACACCGATGCAGGGCTCCTGGACCAGGTCTCATCCACCGCCAGTGACCCCTCACCCCCTGATTCCAGCCCCCTCCAGGAATTCCTGGTGCTGAATGGTGTCAGTCTGGTCATGAACCACAATTGTCCTCACCCTTTGCAGAATCTACCCCTCCATGCTTGGATTTGATGGCACCACAAGAGACCCTCTTGGTGACAAAAGAGAGAGAGGCAGCATTAAAATAAAGCTGCACCACTGACCTGTGGACTGGGGTGAAGCCACTTAACAGAGATGTAACTGCACACCTCAGAAGGGGGCTGAAGAGAAGGATTTGAACACACAATGGCTAAAATCTTTCAGATCTAATGCAAACCAGGAGCCAATAGTGTCCTGACCGTATGATTGTGTTCAAGTCCTTAGAACTGATCCAGGTTTGAAAATGGGGCAAGAAATTGTGATTTTCATAGAATGCCATGCTGTTCCCTCAAAGCAGCACGAGGCACGGGTGCACTGCACAGCAGAGAGGAGTGATGAACTGGGTCCTGTGTGCTTCCCTAAGCATCCTGTGCTGTGGGACCTGTCCAAGCCACACCCTAGGAACAGGTGAGCTCCTGGACAGAAAGCAGGAGCTGAGGGCAATGAGGGAGGGGAGGGGTGGTACCATAGTCCGTGGCCCTACCTTGGGTCATGGAATTATCCTGGAACAGCATTCAGCTTGCACCAAGAATGATAAAAAGAAGCTCTGACAAACCATAAACTCCTGACCTCAGGAGGAGGTACCTGTGCCCCAGCAATGAAGCAGGACCCCACCAGGGCAGGGAAGCCCTAAATGTCCGGGTTCAGGCATCCTCCCCTGACCCATTCCCATCAGGCTCAGGGACAGCTTGGCCCTGTGCAGGACTGAGGCTGAGCTGCAGCCTCTCCCATCCTCTGAGTCTCCACCACGTGTCTGCATCTCACGCTGGAAATCCCTCCACACTCTGCGCCTTCGGGAAGAGCTGATCTCAGACCACCCCTGGGGGTGAGCTTGTCACCATCTTCCTACTGCGAAGTAGAAGGGTAGGGTGGTACATGCCCTAGGTGGCCATGGGTAAATGTCACCCACATCTTACCTGGAAACCAGGGATGCCGTGTGTGCAGCACGGAGAGGGCCCAGGGTCAGGAGAGGAGCTCTGGTTGGCAGCAGAGAGGGAGGCTGCCGGGATGGCCCAGCGGTGCCTACTGGGAGCCTGTGCAGGAGGCGCTGCCTCTTCCTGAGATGGGGGAGCCTGGAGCTGAGTGGGAAACAGCACAGGCCCAGCCAGAAAGTGCATGAAGCCTGAGGCATCTCTCAGGACTGCTCCACAGGTTTCCAGGGGTATAGTCCTCCTGCCCAGTGTCTCCACCTGGTGGCGCTTGGCAGAAAACCAGGAAAGTGTACATGTTTAGAGCTTTTCTGTTGCCTTAAGGATGAAACTCAATCATACAGGGGATACCAAGAATAGGCCGCACCCTGGGAGCTTCTCTGTGTTCCTCTTCACAGAAGAAGCTCTGACCCCATGCTGGTCCTGCCCTGGCCTCAGCCTGTGTCCCCTCCTGTCTGCAGATCTGCACTGACCCAAAATTGTTTGATTGGCATCCATGTGTTACTGCATCCTAGCACCCCCTTGCTCCTTCTGTGCTCCTTCTGTGAAGCACCTATCCTTTCACCTCAGGGGTCTGAGCCCAAGGAGTCCAGGAAAGAGGGGTTCAGCTCTGCCACCAACTCCCACATGGAACCATGACTACACATGGTGAGAGCCTGTGGGCACGGCTGGGTGGTATGTATGGTGGCAGGAGGACACAAAGGCAGTGACAGGATGTCTGTAATTTCAAGGGCTTGTCTGCCCCAGCTCTTAAGCTTCTGTCAGAGACTCAGCTGGCTCCAGGGAGCTGACAGTCAGGGCTCAGCATCTCTGCTCTCATCCACTTGCAGCAGGATGGGCTGAGGGAGGGAGGAGACCCGTGGGAGACCCTGAGAGGAAGGAGCAGCCCTGGGCACCAGCTCCTGGAGGGGACAGCTCGGGATGGCTCCGGGTGTACTTCCTGCTGTGCGCTGGCCTCAGGGAGGTGAGGACAGATCAGGTAGACAGTGGATGGGGAAGGGGAGCCCCGATTTCTGTGAAGAGAACCTGGATACCGCTCTGCCTCAGCCTTAGGAAAACCACAGCCTGACTCAGGGCAGGCAGCTCCTCTTCCTGTACAGAGATTATGTGAAAACCCCGTGACTCAGGGACACAGAATTGAAGTAGCCACATCTTGTGTGTGTGGCCTGCTAGGCACTGTGTTCTCCTCTAGCTACACGGTCCCGACCAGTTGTTGAAGACACCATGACCCCCTGCTTTGCACAACCCTGCTTTGCCTGGGTGAGCTGGGAAAAGAGTGGATGCTGTGTTCTAGGTGGGTCCCCACCCCACAGCCAGGCCCTGGTCCATCCGAGATCCAGAGCCAAGGAAGTTCCAGGGAGAAGAGGACTTTCTCAGGCTCCAGGGTAAACCTCTCACAGGGAACTCTCTTCCAGGGTTGAGTCTAGGCCCCAGGACCCCAGTGCAGGCAGGTGAGTGTGTCCCAAGCTGTCATGGATCCCTCCTCTTCCTGGGGACAAAGGGTCACCCTTGGGCAGTGGGGATGGTGTACGGCAGATGTGGGCTGATGATGGGAGGTCTGGATTGTCCTAAGGCTGACAGTTGGGATCAGATGGGAGGAGAAATTTCCTTGGACTCAGATATGATTTCCCTGTAGGGACCCTGCCCAAACCCAGGCTCTGGGCTGAGCCAGGACCAGTGATATCACAGGGGAAAACTGTGACCCTCTGGTGTGAGGGAACCTTGGGAGCCCAGCAATACCATCTGCTCAGGAAGGGCAGCCCAGTATTCACAAACACACAGACCTCACCAGGAACAAGGCCAAGTTCTCCATCCCATGCACGACAGCACACTATGCAGGACAATATTGCTGTTACTACCAAATGCAATCTGGCCAGTCAGAGAATAGTGAGCCCCTAAAGCTGGTGGTGACAGGTGAAAGCATACTTAGGGCCCCAGTCCCAGGCTCTGCCCTCAAGAAGGGGTCTGCTCTCAGGGGTGTCCCCCTCTCACAGCTTTGTAGACAGTGTGGGAAGTGTGGGTTCATTTCACATGCAGCCTCCTTCTCTCCTAGGAGGCTACAGCAAACCCAGCCTCTCAGCTCTGCCTAGCCCTGTGGTGACCTAAGGAGGGAAGGTGACCCTCTGGTGTGTCTCATGGGTGGTATTTGACAGGTTCCTTATGACTAAGGAAGGAGAAAGGCTCTCCTGGGACCTAGTCTCACAGTGAAGCCCCAGGGAGGAGGCCAAGGCCTGTGACCCCTAGCCACAGGTGGATATTCAGATGCTATGGCTTTTTCTGAAACAAATCCCAGGTGTGGTCAGCATCCAGTGATGCTCTGGAGCTCCTGGTCTCAGGTGAGAAAAATCTTTTCTTACCTGTGATGCTCTAAATAATGACAGGAGCACCACTACAAAAGTTCCTTGGAGGAGGTTGGGTCATAACATCTACAGAACTTGAAACCTCAATATGACAGTCATGGAAACCTGCAGAGCAGGACAGGAGGACAGGGGGGGCAGGGATCTGTCCCTCAGCCTGGCTCATCCTCTCTCCAGGGCTGTCTGGGAAGCCCTCCCTCCTGACCCAGCATAGCCCTGTCCTAGACCCTGGACACAACTTGACTCTCCAGTGTCACTCTGACCTCAGTTATGACAGATTAACTCTGTCCAATGAGTGGGCAGGTGACCTCTTCCAGTGCCCTGGCCAGCAGCCTCAGGCTGGGTTCTTTCAGGCTGACTTCCCCCTGGACCTTTGAAGTGGCTCTCATGATGGATGCTAAAGATTCTATGGTGGACACAGCCACTCCTCTGAATGGCCAGCACCCTGTGAACCCCTGAACATCTTGATTACAGGTGAGGACCCCAGGGCTCAGTCAGGGATCCAGACACTACACAGGCCCTGCTGGGGGAGTCCAGGAGGTGATGGCCAGGGTGAGGCTGGGGTGTTGTGGAGGGAGAGACAGTGAGATAGGGGAGGACATGGAGTGCAGAGTGAGAGGCAACAGAGACAGAGAGTGAGGGCTCAGAGACAGCCCTGCTGAGACCTCAGCTCAGAACAAGCTGGGGCAGCCCCTCACCACCTCCTTCTCTCCAGGACAGCTCCCTACCACACCCTCCCTCTTGGTGCAGCCAGGACCCACAGTGTCCTCAGAAGAGAATGTGACCCTGCTGTGTCTGTCATGAAGTCCAATGGACACTTTCCTTCTGTCCAAAGCAGCCGATTCCCCACTGTGTCTGAGATGAGAGTCCCGAGCTCAGCAGTCACAGGCAGAATTCACCCTGGGAGCTGTGAGCTCAGCCCTCGGGGGGACCTACAGGTGCTATGGCTCTCGGGACTCAGCTCCATATCTGCTGTCACTGCCCAGGGAGCCCTTGGAGCTCATGGTCTCAGGTGAGGACACTGAGCCAATTTTTTCTAAACTTAAAGGAACACTTAGGGCCCTCCTTCTTAGTACAGCTGAGGGACACTGAGGATTCAGGCCACAACAAGAGAGGCTCATGGAGGGAGGGCCTTCCATAGAGACATTGCTGAGGGCGGAGAGGATGGAGTGAGCTCTGCAGGGATTTGTCAGACCGAGCACTGAACACGGAGGCCCCAGGCCTCGCTCCTGCTGTCCCCGTGTCAGCATCAGAATGCAGGGTGTTGCTTCAGCCAACAGACACACTCTTGTCACCACTGTCACCCTGTCCCTCTCGAGTCACCTGTGGGTGCTGTACTCAGTGGACACCTGGGACTCTAGCGGGATCACGCACTGCTCACCTGGTCCCTCAGGGAGCCCTACCAGCTGGTCACGTCTGCTCTGCAGGCTCTGTGTTCAGCACTGCCTTGCTCTCTGCTTCTGAGATGTTCTAAAGAAAAACTCACCCCTACTGGCAAAAAACTAGAAATCAGAAACCAGGAAGACTTTTGGTATTTTTGAAACTTAGACATGAGAACTGAGATCCAGTTCCTAACTATTCAGTGGGTCAATGAAGAAATTAAAAGAAAACCTTAAAAATTTATTGAAACAAAGATGTGTGTTATATTAAAAAGAATCATGCTTAAAGTCACTACTATTAATCCACTGTAGTCTGCCTTCCATTTGCTCCATGTATATTGCTATACAGGTGTTCCAGTACATATTGACAGTTGTTATACACCATTGCTGGATAAGATCTGTTATCATTATATACTAACCTGCTTTGTATCTTTTTCCTCTTTCAGAATTACTAGTCCAGCTTCTTCTGCTGACTTATAATTTCTCTCTTCATGAGATGGCTTTCCCATCCCCTCCACTTCAGTCTGTATTCTCAAATGTGTCAGGATATCTTGTAGACAGGGTACAGTTGGTTCTTGTTATTGGTTTCTTTGGTATTTTATTAAATCCATTTTCTCACCACAAGACTAGTAATGGTTTTAAAAAGACATATAATTAAAGGGTCTAATCCACTACCATTCAAGAGTATTCATAGGTTAAGTTTGTACTTCCTTTTTGTGAACTGTTTTATAACTGCTTTGTCATCTTTTGTAAATTTCTTCCTGTTTTTATCTTGCCCTTGTGGTTTTGTGGCTATTTGTTGAGATTTCTTTGCACTCACCTTGTGTCTGACTAAATAGATTCTTACCAATATTTTTTTATTAATAAGGCCCCTAAAATTAAGATGTTTCACTTACCTGAGAATTTACTGCATATTTCATTCCTAATAAAGAACACAAACTTTAATTAATTAAAAAATTCTTTTAACTTTAATAATTTGTAAAGGAGGTCTTGATTCCATTTTTTGTCTTTTTTTTTTGAAACAGGGTTTCAGCATGCAGTTCAGGCTGGCCTTGAACTCACTTTGTGGCTTGGACTGGCCTTGAAATCCCAATGACCCTCCTGCCTTAGCCTCCCGAGTGCTGGGATAACAGGCCTGCTCTGCCACACTTGGCTTGATTCTTTCTATCACTGAAAATACCCAAGTGTATATAAGAAAATTTTCAGTTTAGATAAATCAATATGCAATTCTATAAACTTATTGGGGTACTGTTCCTTTCAGTGGATTTTCAATGTGTCTCTGATTATATACTGATAAATTGGTATGAACATCTGGAAATGGAGGTTTCAATTTGTTTCCAAGTCACACATTATTTTTTCATTTCATGTAGATATATATTTACTTACATTTCACTGTCTGAATATTCACAGCTGCACATGTGTACACACACACCTTGCATGAGGATATGAACTTGGAATACGTGCATATATTTGCAACAGCACAGGAAGGCTTTGCTGTGAACCACGTCACCGTCAGAAGGGGAGTGGATTTGATCACAGAATCCCAGGGAGACACTGGCACAGGTGTCTGGAACCCCTGTCCATCCTTCTGCTCCATGTTCATTCCTAGCAGCTGCACCAGCAAAGAACAAGTCAGATCCCAATGCTGGGAGCAAGGAGAGTGCTCAGCTGTGGAGCTGGGCTACCAAGAGTAGGCGCTGCCCTGGGAGGATGCCCAGGAATGCAGACGGGACCCTGGGCTTCCCTGACTCTGTGACCCCTTTGTCCACTCTTTCCAGCCCCACACCCCCAGGATCACACTGTGGAGAACCTGGCGCACATGGGCATGGCTGGCCTGGTCCTGGTGGGCCTCGGGATTCTGCTGTGGGAGGCTTGGCACAGCCAGAAAAGCCCCCGAGATGGAGCCAGCAGGTGATCATGAGAAACAGAGGACAGTGCATCTTCTGAAGAGCAGAGGACTGGGCGTTAATTCAGTGTTTTCGGGAAATTCTGGAAAGGTCCTGGGGTTATAAATTGGGGACAGTCAGCTGAGAGGAATAAACTCACTGCTGGTTAGAGGAAATGGCTGGGAGGGGGTGTGAAAGATGCTTCCTCCAATCTTCTGTGACTCTTTCCCTCCCTCCTGAGACTCCCCAACTGTCCCTTCTTTTCTCACCCTCAACACAGGAGGGCCCAGCCCAAGGGCCGGGTTGTGACAGTGCATTTTTAGCCTCCTGGTCCAGGCCTCTTTTGTGTAATTCATTTCATCTTCATCTGTGCATTCCTTGATATGCACTAGTGCATCTGTCTACACAGCTGAGACAATAAATCTGGATTAGCTGAATAAGTGGGTAAAAAGTAGATCCCAAACTTCCAAATATAAGTGTAATGTGCTGCTGCTGCACCCTCTGGGGACCTTAGTTCACTCTTCATTGAATGCCACCTTGTGGTTTCCTGAGAAATGTCATCTTTTGGAATCAACACCCCACTACTTCAAGTGTCAGCTGGATGTCATCCTGGGGAACTAGGTCTCTAAAGGCAAATTTTTAGCCAGGTGCAGGCCACGGCCCCATAATCTTAGCACTCTGGGAGGCTGAGGCTGGAGGATTGCCAGTTCAAGCCCAGCCTGGACGATTTAGCACCTTACAGTGACGTTGTCTCAAAATAAGCAGGAAAAAAATGGGCTGTGGCTATAGCTCAGTGTGAACATCCTGGGTTGATCCCCAGTACTACAAGAACAGCATCATCTTCCCAAGCCCAAGTTTACAGCATTTGCCCATGACTGTGGAGTAAACACTCCCTTCCTAGGGACATGGGGAGAATAGTGTACCCTGCTACAGGGCTGACCTCAGGGCCAATCTAAGTAATTAGCTGGGGTATGTGGAGCACAAGGACAGAGCATGAATTCTTTAAAGCAGTGTGTCTTCCTTCTACTTGGACTCGTGACTGTGTAGAATCTCTTTTAAACTTTAACCATGTATTCCAGAAGTTTTGTGTTTGTGGCCCCAAAATTCCCTAGCTCTGCATATCCATCTGACACATGTGTCTGATCAGTTCCCCAAATATCCCCTTTTATTGTTTTGTGCACAGGAGGGAGGAAGTGTATTGGACTTGGTAGAGAAAGGTCATCACGTTTTCAGCACATAGTGTCCACTGAGGGCTCCTAGGGAGGGAATTCTTCAGCCAAACAGTACCATTTCTGAGGAGGAAACGGCCAGCCATGTGGGCATCCAGAGTGTCCATGTCTTTTCCATAAATGTAAGGAGCCAGGAGTAGACAGTCAGGCTCCACCAGTAGAAGGGGTTTCACTAGGACAGAGGAGGCTGAGGCCGCCCCAGGTGACTGTGTCTGGGGTGAGGATTCTCCACACGCAGTTCCCACACTTCTTGTAAGTCCATCTTCTCCTCCTCTGGGTTATGTTGTTTTGATCAAATTTGCAAGTTGCTGTTAGTACTTTTGGAATATTTTAAATTACTGTGAGCAGTTTTCACTTATAGTTTTTGGAATATTTTAAATTATGGTGGGGCATACAAAAGTTTGCTTTCTTTAATTATGTAAAATCCACAGTTCTCTTTGTTAAGAGCCAGTTCTATTCATTTTTTGAGTTAGTTTTTCTTTTTATGAGTACATGTTTGGAGTGCATGCAGTTTACTGTCACCTTGGGGAACTCTACACGTACATAATATGACTTGTTTCTCTTCCCTTCCCTCCACCCTCATGCTTTCCTCATTTAATTCACCTTTCCCCATTTGTTATGGATTAAAAATGGGTGATCAACTTAACACCAGCTGAATTAAATCAGCATACTTCTGAGTGTAGATGGCCCACCTGAGGAAAGTTGCCAGCATAAAAGGAGAGGAGGAGAAGAAGAATGAGGCATTGTGGGTTCTCCTAGGTGTTGTTGCTGTTAGGAGCCACTGGTTCTCCTAGAGGCACTTGCCATGATGTCTTCCACAACATGAATTCAGCTCTTATCGTTGGAGGAGAGCAGGACCTTGTTGCTGAGAATGGCTGCAGGTTACTTTGAGGGAGCTTTGGTCCTTATTTTAAGCATTGCTTCCTGGCTCAAGAGGGGAAGATGTGTGTTATTTAATCTCCAGGAGTTGTCATGCTGGCTTCCTGACATGTCCTCAACTGTTCTCATTGGAGGAGCTCAGGACCTAATTGTTACTGAGGATGACTGTGGTACTTTTCAGGAGAGCCATGGTCATTATTTTGAGTGTCACTTCTTGGCCTCAACCTACTGGCAGAGATCCTTTAACCTGCTGGCATAGACTTTCAAGCTTTCACTACTGACCTTTGGGCCTTCCCAGCACAGATCCATAAAACAGACTTGCATGATTCCTTGTCATGGGCTCTAAATCTCCAGTTGGACTTGTGGAAGGCCTTGTCATGGGCTCTATGTCTTCAGCTTGACTCATGCAGGACATTGCTGTGGGATCCAGGCTCTTGTCTGAATTTTCTAGGTCTTTAGTGTTGTGGACAGATTTCCTGCTCTTTCTTGCATTTAACTGTGAGTGACCATCATAAAATAATATTATAAATGTTGTGTCCTATATGTAGTTGTTCTCCTTGTAACCCCTGACTGCAACACCATTTGTATTCTTGTTCATAAAAGTCAGCAGTTCTCTGAAACAATATGTAGAGGCAACTTCTGCATGCAGCACAGCCTCCTTTCTAGCCTTTGCCTTGTCAACATAAACCTCATATTCACTTTTCCCTCCACCCCTGGTCACTGAGCCCTGCCCAGTGCTGTCCATGAAGCTCCACTCAAAATATCCAGGCACTCTCTACACTGCATCCCCAATATTTCCCAGGCTCCTAAGTGCTGCTGGAGCCTAAAGAGATAGAAATCAGCTTGGGCATTGGTATGGAAAACTCTCACAGAGATTTCTCTTTCAGGGCAAGCCTAGGACAGAGCTACAAGAACCCATAGGTGAGTCTTCCCCAGCACTCCATGTCCTGTCCTATCCTCAGTCCTTCAACCCTCAGTTTGGGGGCACTGGCTTGGGTTGAGGGTGAGGAATAGGAAGAGGCCTTGGAATCATCTAGGGAACAGAGAATATCCTGGAGCCACCCTCCGACTTCCTTGCAGGGATCCTCCCTAAACACATGCTTTGGCCTGAGCTGGGCTCTTTGATGCTGGAGGGGAGATATGTGAGATCCTGCCATCAGGGTGCTAAGAGCCTGGAAGTTCCATCTTCACAGAGAAGGGAAATCAAGAGTGTGGGAGAGACCAACATGCAGGACAGTATCACTCTACACTACTAATAGAGCAGCACAAGAAGAAACCAGGAAAACAATTACCTTTACAAAAGCTCCCAATACAATAAAATTGGTGGGATCCAGGAGGAGAAAGTAAAGGCCAATTCACCCTTCCAAAGAGCCAGCAGCACTCATGCTTGGGATGGGAGTATAGACAACAAGCCAGTTCATCCTTCCTGTGAACCAGTGGCAGAGAGGTGTGGCCTAGGAGCAGAATCAAGAAGTCAATTTGTCCGCCCTGTGAGACAGCTGCAGTCACACATGGCCTGGGAGGAGAGAAAACAAGCCAATTTGCCCTTCCCATGAATCAGTGGCAGACAGGCAGGGCTCAGAAGAAGAATCAAGAAACCAGTTCACCCTTCTTGAGAGTCAAATGCAGCCAGGTAGAGAAACAAGAAACCAGTTTGCCCTTCCCACGAGCCAGCAGAAGCCAGGTGGGGTCTGTGAGGAGAAGCACATGCCAGTTTGCCCTTCCCACATGCCAGCCCGGTGTGTGGCCTGGGAGACAAGAACCACCCCACCATCCTCCCAACCCTTATCCTCAAAACTGCTCCACCCCACCATAAGCAATCAACTGATTCAGAGGAACACAGGCTGATATAATAACTAAGGTACAAAAGCAGCTTAATGTTTCTATTGTTTGATTGACTTAACAGGCCTAAAGCTGGTAGTCTGGGCATCTACTTAGAAAATAACAATATGCAATATGGCAACTATGGGACTTTCCTTCTGTCTTGTTTTTGAAATCCAATATTGTTCTTACTGTTCTGGTCTGTTCCATTTTATTGTTTTGTTTTCTTCAATATTCAGCTTTGATTGGTTTTATTCTGTTCTATTTGATTTTATTATGGTATGGGCAGCACTTTTGAAAATAATAAGAGGCATTATGTTCGCTATTGTGGATTTCCTATTACCCTATTTTGAAATCCTGTGTCACTTTCCCTGCTTTGTTTTGATTGACTTTATTCTGCTTTATTTTGTTTGGTTTTATTTTCTTTAAAATAAAACTTAAGAAAGAATAATAAAATCCATGAGCCAACCCACTCAAGGAAGGGAAAGACTTATACAATGAAAATTACAGAAAGCAGAACAAAGAACTCAAAAGGGAGACTGTTACTAGGAAGAGGAAGGGATGGTGGGAGGCATGTGTGTAACAATGAGGAGTAAACAATAAATATTTACACACTGAATCAGAAATTGTGAAACTAATGGAGAAGGTTAGAAAAGGGGAGATAGGTGAATGAAAATTAGCAAAGTGTTTAATGTGAATGTGGAAAACTGCCAGAATGACATCCATTAATCTGTGCAATCAATACACACTAATTTATTTTTCTTTCTTTCTTTTTATTTTATAGAAAACAGTAAAACACAACTTCATAACAAAGTAATAGGAGAATAATGGTGGTTAATACATTGCATATTATCTTTAATGTAATTAATCAGAGTACAAGATATGGGCATAAACATTCTCTACACAATATTAGCACAAAACTTTCTTTTCAAAGAACTAAGAGAAACTACCAGCATAACTATTTTGTATTTGATTTTTTATTTTTATTTTCCTTTCCTTTCTTTCCCCTTTTCCCCATCCTAGTTTCTCTATCCTTTTGAACAGTTTCTTCACATTTCACAATATCTATTGTGCATTTTGGACCATATTTACTCTTTTGGCTCCTCAAACCAGGGAGACAATACAATACTTAGACATGTGAGTCTAACTTATGTCACTATTCTCTGGTTTCATCCATTTACCTATAAAAGTCTTAAGTTTATCCTTCTTTATGATCGAGTAGTAGTCCACTGTATAAAAGGCCACATCAGTTTTGTACATTTCTTGTTTGATGGGCATTGGGTTGTTTTCTGAGATTTAGCTATTATAAATCAATACACATTATTTTTAAAAGATGTAAAAAATAAAAACACCATCTAAGGCTCACAGGTTCCCTTTCCTATGCAACAACAGCTACTACATGTCTCTTCATTGCAATCAGCACCACGACCACCACCAGTCAGCACCATCATCACCACCACCACATCCATACTGCTGTCACCATCATCTTCAGCATCTGCACCAGGATGCATGGTTGAGTCACCTGCAGTGGGTAATACGGACGTCTGCATCAGCATGACTAGTCATGTACAGGTCACAATCCGAGCTCTTCATTTTGTATTAATAGCCCTCATTATACAATTTCTGTTTAATTCCCAAACTTGTCTTATAGCCCATAAAATTAAACTCTAAATGAATCAAGTGTACAAATACAAATAATTGGAATATAGTGAACTCCACTGTAACATTGATATAAGGAGTGACGTTGAATCTTTCATTAGAAAAGAAAATGAGGTAGCAAGAAAATACTGGAAATTGAGCAACATAAAAAAGACATACATTCATGTTGTACACACACAGAAAAGAAGCTCAAACCACAATATAAAATTATACATTGCTTATGAAATTTTATACAATTACCATATTATTAATTAGAATACAATTTAAAAATATGTAATTACATATATCATTTTATAAAATTGTAGTACATATTAAAGTAACATTGATCCATAAGCACATATACACATCAATTTTAATTATTAAGAAAATAGACAAATGGCAAAGGATTTGAACTGGGTTTAAATAGGTTTAAAAGGGCACCTTTGCCTATGGAAAGGTATTCATATTTACCTATATCAAAGAGAAGTAGAAAATTAAATATCAGCAAAGTGCAACATTATTTTTGTTAAAATAAGAACACTGTATACCTACTGCTGTTAGTAATTACTGGCATAGTCAGATAGGTCTGTTGGCAGAAATGCAACATTGGAGAATTCATACTAAGGGGAAAAGTCTATATACACCAAAACAGAATGTGTATTCCCCAAAATATATATTCAAAGAACAGAAAAGGAATCTTCAACAATATAAAATCCATACTCCTAGTTTATTAATAGAAACACTGTTTGTACTTGTGGACTATTTGGAAAGAAGCCTGAAATGTAACCAGAAGTTCATAGGATCAATTCAATTCATGCTCCACAGAGAGGAATTTGTCTCTGTAAAAAAGTAAAAAGTTGTTGTCTTTGTCTGGAGTGAGTTCCAGGATGCACTATTAAGTGAAGAGGACAGACTACTATAGCTAAGAAAAATACTGCTCTGCAGAAAACAGGTTATTGATACAAGAATGAAAGAAAGTAGAAGAAATCCCAGACATGTCTGAGTATTGTTGCAGAAGGGACCCTGGGAAGGAGCAACCACATTCTTTTGTTTTGTTTTGAAAGCAAAAGGACACCATGAACAATGTCATTCAAATGTAAATGAACACATCTAGGGGCAGGAAAAGAAAGCTTTTCCTACAATGTAACTGTCAGTGAGACACAAAAACAGACCACTCTGAGACCTCCAGCTCCAAGAACTCAGCCCAGACTGAGCCCTGCCCATCTGGTATAATTATGCTCTCACATTATCCTACCTTTTAATCACAAGGTTACAGCAGTTTCTCCACCATCCTGCCTTCCTGTACAAGCTGCTTCACAGCCCCTTGTTACTTGACTGTCTGGCCAGCCATGGCCAACCAGGTGTGGAAAGTTGTAAACCTGTCACCTTTGAGTAACTGCTTTTGTCCAACTCTCCCTTTCCTGCCAGAAACTATGTAACAACTCCTCTAGCCCAGACTGGGGGCCCAGACCTGGGGGTGCTGAAGTCCTCAGAGCCTCCTGGCATGGTAAAGAGCTCCCTCCACTCTCTGAGTGCCACTCCTTTACCTGCTTCAGGAGTAAATCCAAAATTGCTAAAACATTTGACAAACTCTGAGATCACTGTAACACCAGTGATTTTAAAATGAAAAGTGAACATTCTGTGAGGACTATGGTATCACACTGACTCAAGTTACTTGCTACAAATCAATTATTCTTTATGAAAAGCAAATGAAAATCTTACCGAGGAGAAACCTTGTAGGAATAAAATTACCCAAACAACCAAAGCAAACAATCACCCATCAGGAGGAAAGAATGACAGTATCACTGGAGAGGTATAATTATGCTCTTATATTATCTTATCTTTTAACCACGAGATTACAGCAGTTTCTCCACCATCCACCCTTGCTGTACAAATTTCATGTACAGGAATGCAAGCCCAGAATCTCATCACCAGGCACTGGACAGGGCTCTGTCCTTGGAATTATCCAATGACCTCAACATCTTGTACAGCATCCTGCAGCAGCATCTCTGGAGACCCCAGGATCAGAGCAGCTCCAAATCCTGTCCAGAATCCCCTTCTCTTCCATCAGCCATGTGGAAAGTCACCCCAAGGTCCCTTCACACAGTGGCTTGCACAGTCAGTCCACACAGGTTCTCAGGACTAGGACAACATGGAGCCAGCCACAGCTCCTGCGGTGAGAAAGAAGAAGCTCCTTGGTATAAGGAGTTGCTCCTGACCCTTTGGCATCGGGCTATTTCTACTCCATGACACATTTGGAAAAGTTCTAATGTGTGCAGCTAGGATTAGTCACAGTGGAAATTGTTTCTTGAGAAATGAGAAATCTTGCATCATATTTGTGATCACCACAGATGCTGGTGTGTTAAGAAATAGCTGTTTTGCTTCCTCTAAAAAACAGACAGGGTGAGTGCCCACCCTCAACATCCTCTCACTGCTGAGAACTCTCAGGTCCCTTCTTTCTCCCTTACCCGGCAGGGTGTGCAGGAAGTGCACCAGGGTTATGAATCTCACCACCCCGCTATGCCTTCTCCAAGAAGAAGACAGTGAGTCACAGCTGTTTACTTATTTATTCATTTATTTATTTATTTATTCAGAAATTGCACTCAGGACCTTGCACTTGCCAGGCAGGGACTTATGCCACTGAGATATATCCCTGGCCCAGTCACAGCTTTATTATCTTTCTCTACTTTTAAAGGACACCTTGTCTTTTACTCTCACAATGATCTTCAGCTGGCATGATGGTCTTCCCACGGGCATGTTTTCATTAAATATTTACCATACTTATTTTTAAATTAAACATTGGTTCTGTGAAAATCCTGCCTCAGTTTATGAGATCCTGTTGCAAGACCCTGTGAGACTGAAGAAAGAGGCAGATACAGAAAGGATTGGAGAGTGCAGTTCCCTGGGGACTGACTCAGAGAAGCCAGGTCCTGGGCAGCAGCAGGACCAGTGGATCCACGAGCTTTGCATCAGAGAGGGGAGACCCATGTAGTGCTCAGGACAAGAGAGGCTTCACCCAAACCATCAGTGTGCTGCATTAACTCTAGTTATTAACTCTAGTTATTAAAGATGTCAGCAAATTCCTGCACTGATGGTCCCAGGGTTTGTTCATGGAGCTCCAGATACCACTCCAAGGGTGTCACTTATAACACAGTGCGCTGTGAACCATGCAGGGAAAGCAGACCAAGGGGCCTTGGCAGCCTTAGTGGTTACAGTGCTAGGAGGCTGCAGTCCTGTCCAGCTGGGTCCTATAGCACTGGTGAGAAATTAACCAGAGGGTCCTGGGGCTAAGAGGTGGGATCTGAGGGGAAAAGGAAGGTCCTGGGACCCAGCCATGATATTCTGCAGAGACCCTCCCCAAACTCAGACCCTGAAGTGAGCCAGAATCTGTGATCATCTTGGGGTGGCCTTGAACTCATAGTGTCAATGTACCATGAAGTCCAAAGTGTACCTTCTGCATTGAGCAAGAAAAACCAGGGATTCTGGAGACACAATCCTTTATAAACCCCAGAAACAAGCCCATCTGTCCGGTCTCACCCAGAAGAGAGCTCCATGCAGAGTGACATCACAGCCTTCTGTCTAGTCAGAGTGCACTGAGCACCTGCAGCTGGTAGTGACAAGTGAAAGGACACTCAGGGTCCCAGGCCCAGGCTCTGCTCTCAGAAAGTGTGTCCCCCTCTCATAGCCCAGCCCCGGGAAGAGTGTGGGAGGAGTGAGTCCAATAAGCATGCTGTCTCCTTCTCTCCTAAGAGTCTACAGCAAACCCAGCCTCTCAGCAATGCCCAGCTCAGTAGTGATCTTGGGTGAGTCTCTATCATGGCTTAAGGCTTGGATTTGACAGGTTCGTTTTGATTAAGGTTGCAGAAGACAAGCTCTGGTAGATACTAGACTTACAAGGAGACCACAATGGGCAGGCCCATGACCTGTACCCATCAGCCTTGTGATCCCTGTTCACAGGGGACATTCAGATGCTACAGCTATTACATGACACATCCCAGGTATAACCAGCCCACAGTAATTCCCTGGACATCCTGATCACAGGCAAAGAGCCCAGGGTTCAGTCAGGGACACAGACTCTTCACTTGCCCCACAGGGAGGCCAAGGAATTGATGACCAGGGTGACAGTCAGGTGTCAGAAGGGGAGAGAGACAGAGGAACAGGGGAAGCCAACAGGGGCAGACTCAGAGGAAAACAGAAACAGACAGAGACTGAGGGTCCTCAGACACAGGCTGCTGAGGCCTCAGCTCAGAGTAAGATGGAGAAGGCCCTCACCACCCTCCTTCTCTCCAGGACAGCTCTCTGCCTCACCCTCTCTCTTAGTGCAGCCAGGACACATTGTGTCTGCAGGACAGGATGTCACCCTGTTATGTCAATCACAGCGCCCAATGGACATTTTCCTTCTGCCCACGAAGGAAGGCAGATGATGCTCCCTTTCCTCTAATGGCAAATTTCTGAGCTCAGTGCTATGAGGCAGAATCCTCCATGAGAGCTGCGACCTCAGCCCTTGTGGGGTCCTACAAGGACTTCAGTTCTCAGTACCTGTTGTTACACTCCAGTGACATCCTGACTTCATATTCTCAGGGGAAGAGTCCCAGTCCCTTTCCTCCTTGCCCTTAAATGACTAGTAGTGACCTGACTGCAGGAGAGCTCTGAGACCATGAGACATGACCAGATGGACGAGAAGAGTCCACCGAGCTGGGTCAGCCCAGGAGAGGAGGAGAGAGCTGGGGCCTCTGCCCCTGGGTTCTCCATGCCTGATCTCTCAGACAGGGCCAGTGTAGGGAGGGATGGCTTGGCATTCAATGAATCTTGATTTAATCTAAGCTGGTTTACTCTGACAGGTAAGGGCAGAGACCCCAGCCCTCTCTTTCTGATGCCCCCATCTCAGAATCCAGATTTCTGTTTCCCAGGGCCCCGTACCATGTAAGGATTTGTGCATGCTGGGAGCTCCTTCACTTTGATCTGAGGAAGTTTCTAGACTCATCTCCACCATGTTCTCAATATTCTGGGGAGCAGCTGTCTCCAGAGCAGGAGGGAGATGAACATTAAGGTAAACAGGTGGCTTCCTAGTGGCTGGGGTTTGGTTTAAGGAAACATCTGGATTCCCCCAGTCCCAGAGTTCTGAGTCAACAAGATGGAGGGCTCAGAATGGGGCTTCCCTTCCTGAGCACTGTTCCAGGAGCCTTTCCTGTTCCCAGGAGTTAGGATGAAGGGAAACTGAGGCAGACACTGGGCAGGGGCAGGTTCAGTGTGTGTTGGCCCAGGTTCTGTTGGGAAGAGCAACCTGAGAAAGCTTTCTCCTCATGACTGGACTTCTGGATTTTATCTCGGGGAACTACCCGGATGTGACCTTCATTTCTACCTTCATTTCTACCCCATGGGAGTTCTGTGCTGTCCCCAGGCCTGATGGAAACAGTGGGGGAGAGGAGAGGCATTTTGGCGAGTTGGTGACAAGCCTCGGAAGTTGTCTTTCAGTCACACTCATTCCATATTTTCCAGAGCCTGAGGCTGCAGCCCCTCCCCACAGCTGCGGTCCCTGAGCCCTGTGAGACAGAGGCAGGAGGCTGCTTAGCCTAGCTGGGGTCCCACTGTGGATGAGGCTGAGCTCCCAGCACAGCTGCTCCTGCAGAGAGAAGCACCTGGCTGTAGGCACCACTGGCCAAGGCCCCTCCTGAGTCCCCTGAGGCCTCTGTGCTCACTGCTCCCCTGAGACTCAGGAGGAGCCTGTGATGCTCCCAGTGTCACTGAGGTTTCAGCCTAGTATGTTTGGAGCACAGTGCTATTGAGTTCTGTTATGCATCTGGGTTTCACACTTGTGTATTTTTGCTGTCCTTTTCTCAAACCCAAAAATAATTTCCCATGAAAATTTAAAGACATATGAACTTATACTTAAAAATATAAGCAATTATACTCCTATTCTCTGGGAATTTTATTAAATTTATATAATAATTACAGAGAATAGCCTCTTAATACCAACTCTTTTTATTCAAAATGTTTAAAATTCAGTTTTATTAGTGAACTGTAGCTATGTTTTGAAGTCTCACTAATTTGAATTGTATATATTCACAGGAAATTTGTAGCATAATCCATTTTAGAAGTTTGAAAATTAAGTCTTCATGACTTTGTTTTCTGCATAATAATTTGTTATACAGGGAAGCTATTATTTGTGTATGTTAATTTTATTTGATATTATTGAAAGATTTTCTTCCAATAACCTTTAATGACCTTCTAAGATTCACTGATAAAATATATGAAGCAAAATTAATTTCTCAACTGTATACCTACCTTAATTATTGTTACATAAACATATTGATATCTATTAATATATCTTGATCCACATAGCCAATATCCAAGGATTTCATACATATTCACATATTCTTTCTGCACTAGATTAAGGACTTTACTACACAAATTGAATTCTCAGTTTTGCCTGCCTTCGTATTGTTTGTAACACAAAAAATATAACAGATCATTTGATGAGGAAAATGATTGTCACATCTGCAAGAGCTCTCCAAGTTCCCAGGGGAAAGAAAAACAAGGGGACAAAGAAAATAAATATAGAGACAGAAAACTGAGATCAGTGGAGCCATTCATCCATGTTGGAGGAAGAGCCTGTTCAACCACCACAATGCATTTATTTACACATTTGTCATGTGACACCCCTTGGTTAACTAGCTCACCTCTCATGCCCCATGCTCTGGGTGCTGGACTGCCTATTTGCTGATGGTGCTCCGCGCCCTCAGGGCACTCCTTAGATATTCAGGTTCACTGAGGCTCCCTGGGCACTCTGTGCTTTGGGCTCTGCACATATGAACGATCATTAGCTCAGTGGTTCCCTGTGGGTCATGGATTACCTTAACCTAGCTTAACCTTTGGGTACCTCACAGTTTTTGTGCTGTACTAGGCCATATGATTGTTTGTTCTGGAGGAAGCCTTACCTATGCCTTATGTTTAAGGTAATGAATGATGGACGGACTTTGAGTCTCAGTGGAATGCTCCTGGGACAGCAGGAGATGCTTTGCTATGATGTGTCTTAAAGAATGGTAAACATGAGGGCCAGAGATGACCCCTGGGAGAGATAAACAATTAAGTTATCACTGATTCTGAGCTTTATTCTTCTGATAGTCCCTTCTGTTCATTGTAAAGACAAGACTAACCTCATGGCAATGGGAACTCCAGCCAGGTGTGCCTGTGTCAGCTTAGACATTGGCCTCTCCTGGGATCCCACCTTGTTCGTAGAGACCACCTCATGGCAGTGGAAACTCCATCCAGAGGCACCCAGGCCTGCTTAGACTTCAACCTCCCCTGCAGCCCTGCCTTCTCTGCAGATGACCTTTTGGGACCAGGGAACTCCAGCCAGAGCTCCCACCATTTCTCCCAGAACCTTGGACTACAGAGGAATAACCATGCTAGCTTGAGGGGAAATTCAGTGACTGACTCACCCAAACAGAAGATCTTGGAAGGCACCAGTCAGTTTGGTAAGTATGCCCCTAAAATAGAAGTGTACAGTGGGTAAATGAGGCTAGTAGTAAAGCCCCCTTCAACTAACTGTAAGACCTTAGTGAGTCTGACAAGAGTGGGGATGACTCCTCCCTGCACACAGAAAATATCAGACAGAGGGAGGAGTGTACCAATAAGGACTCCCCCAACTTGATGAAAATCTAAAGGGCTTATGAGACACACAAGCACACAATAGGGACACAGTAGGGCCTGAGCCAACACAAATACTATATACAGAGAGATTTGGTGACCTGGAATAACCTGAAGATAAAGTAATAGTAGGAACTAAAAGTTGACCTACATCAATACTTCCAGGTTTGACAGCCCAGGAAGAATATAGAACTCACCCAAAAGGTACAGCAGTGAGCAGTCAGGTGACTGGCCCACCTCTTCATTGTGGGACCCAGCAATTGGACAAATATCAACCTTACATTAGGACTCCAAGATACATACTACCAACAGGTGACACTAGTGGGACTGAAGGACCAAATATTAACTCGAAACGGAAAATGGCAAAAGGAAAAAGCAAAATACAGTCTCAAACATCTAGTCCACCAGAGACAAGTATGGGAGACATTTAAATAGAGGACTTCAAAAGCAACACACCAGAAACCTCTGAAAAGATAGTGAGTGAAATAAAAAAACAACTTCATGAGGCTACAGAGGAAATCAAATTAGAAGTACTCTCTCATGTAAAGATAGAAATGAAAACCTTAGTAAAGGAGTTGCTGAGTGCAGCTAAAGAAGAAATAGAGAAAAAGTACAAGAGCATGGGAAACTGATTGAAACCTTGAATAAACAATATAGAAAATATTCAGAATTCATGAAACAAACTCAAAGAGTCATCCAAGAAATAAAAAGTTCTATTCAAAGTGTGCAAAGCCATTTAAATGAAGCTGAGGATAGGATTTTAGACCTCAACATGATCAAAATTAGTGATCATGAAAGGATAGAACAAAGCAGCATGAAGTGACAATCCAACAGCTTTAAGATGATGCCAAGAGAAAAATATAAGATTAATAGGTATCAGTGAAAAGGCAGGAGTCAATGCAAATGACATAGTCAAAATATTCACAAAAGTAATAGAAGAAAATTTCCCAAACATTGGGAAAAAATCTGATATGCAGATAAGTGAGGCATATAGAATGCCAAACAGCCACAACCAACATAAATCCACACCCAGATATGTAATAATTAAGGTCTCAGACATAGAGCATAAAAACAGAATACTAAAAGCTGTTAGAGAAAAAACAAAACTCACCTATAAAGGAAAGCCCATTAGAATCATGCAGATTTTTCAACAACAACCCTCAAATCAAGAGGAGCCTGGAGTGAGGTATTTCAAGCCCTGAAAGAAAACAACTTTCAACCCAAACTGATGTACCCAGCAAAACATTCATTCAAATTTAATGGAGAAACAAGATACTTCCATGACAAAGAACAACTGAAGAAATTCACATCCACAAAGACAACCCTAGAAAGAGTATTGAAAGACACACTAGATAGAGATAAAAAATGACCACAACCCCCAGAACAACAAAAGAAAGAAACCACCACTTAAAACAAGCAATTAAACAAGGGGAAGAGAGAAAGCAAACAACTGGAACATAACACAGCAAGGTTGAGCCAGTATATATCAGTAATATCCATAAATGTAAATGGCCTCAATTCACCTATCAAAAGAAATAGGCTAACAGAATGGATCAAGAAACAGGATCCCACAATATGCTGTATATAAGAAACACATCTGACCCAACAGGAAACTCATAGATTAAAAGTCAAAGGATGGAAAATAATATTCCATGCAACAGGAACCCAGAAAAAAGCAGGGGTAGCTATTCTATTTGCAGACAACATGAACTTCAAACCTAAAATGATTAAAAGAGATAAAGAAGGTCACTACATACTCATTAGTGGAAAAATTCAAGAACTAACAATTACAAATATACATGCACCAAATACAGGCATATCCAACTATATAAAACAAGTACTAATGGACATGAAAGACAAAATATACAAGAACACAATTATAACAGGGGAACTTAACAGCCCATTGTCACAAAGAGATAGATCAACTAGACAAAAAGTCAGCAAAGAAATAATAGAACTGAATCATACCTGCAAGCAATTGGATTTAGTAGATGTTTACAGAGTGTTCCACCCAACCACATCAGAATACACATTCTTCTCAACAGCACATGGGACATTCTCCAAAATAGACCATGTATTATCCCATAAAACATTCTTAAGTAAATGCAAAGATATTGAAATTATCCCACACATACTATCTGACCACAGTGCATTGAAATTGGAAATTAATGGCAAAAATCTGCAAAACCTGCAAAAATACATGGAAATTAAATAACAACCTTTTGAACAACCAATGGACTACAGATGAAATTAAAGAAGAAATAAAGCAATAACTAAAATTCAATGAAAATGTGGAAGCAACATACTGTAACCTGTGGGATGCAATGAAAGCAGTCCTAAGAGGGAAATATATAGCAATGAATTGTCATATCAGGAAAACAGAATGAGCACAAATAAACAACCTAATGCATCATCTCAAGCTTCTAGAAAAAGAAGAGAGAGCTAAACTCAAAGCTCATAGAAGACAAGAATCATAAAGATTAGAACAGAAATCAATGCAATTGAAACTAAAAAAAAAGAAGCAATGAATGAAAAAGCTAGGTTTTTGAGAGAATTAAAAAAAATTGACAAAGCTCTAGCTAACCTCATAAAGAAAAAAAAGAAAAAAACCCAAATTCACATAATAAGGACTGAAAATGGGGAAATTACTACATGGAAATTCAAAAGATCATGAATACCTACTTTGAAAATCTTTATTCATGTAGATTGGAAAACACAGAGGAAACAGACAGATTTCTAGAAACATGAACTACCAAAGCTTGACCAAGAATATATAACATTTTTGAATAACCCAATATCAGCTATTGAAATTGAAAACGTAATTAATAACTTACCAGCAAAGAAAAGCCCAGGTCCTGATGGATTCACAGCTGAATTCTACAAAAAATTTAGAGACGATCTGATGCCAATAAAATTGAAAAGGAAGCAGTCCTCCCTAAAGCATTCCTGGAGGCAAGTATCACTCTCATGCCAAAACCAGAGAGAGACCCAACCAAAAAGGAGAACTATAGGTCAGTCTCACTAATGAACATTGATGCAAAGATTCTCAATAAAATTCTGGCAAATAAAATGCAGCAAATTATTAAGAAGATTATACATCATGACCAAGTGGGGTTCATTGCAGGCATGTAGGAATGCTTTAACATATGCAAATCAATAAATGTAATACACCACATCAACAAAGCCAAAAACAAAAACCACATGATCATCTCAATAGATGTAGAAAAAGCTTTCGATAAAGTCCAACACATGTTCATGATAAAAACCCTTCAGAAACTCAGAATACACAGTGTCTCCTTCAACCTAATAAAGGCCATCTATGACAAACCAACAGCCAACATTATACTAAATGGACAAAAACTGAAAGCTTTCATTTTAAAATCAGGAACAAGACAAGGATGTCCACTATCACCACTCCTTTTCAATATAGTTCTGGAAACACTAGCCAGGGCAATCAGACAAGAGAGAGAAATAAAAGGAATAAAATTAGGAAAGGAAGAAGTTAAATTATCACTATTTGCAGATGACATGATCTCTATATAGAAGATCCAAAAAATTCCATTAAAAGACTATTAGAAGTATTAAACAAATTCAGCAGTGTAGGTGAATACAAAGTCAATGCTCAAAAATCAATAGCATTCCTGTACACAAACAAAAAACTCACTGAGAGAGGAATTATGGAAATATCACCCTTCACAATAGCATCTAAAAAATGAAATACTTAGGAATCTATGTAACTAAGCATGTGAAAGACCTATATGATGAAAATTATACTACACTAAAAAAGGAGATTGAAGATGACATTAGACATTGGAAGGATATTCCTTGCTCTTGGCTAGGAAGAACCAACATTGTGAAAATGGCTATATTCCCAAAACTGTTGTACAGATTTAATGCAATCCCAATCAAAATACCATTAACATACCTCAGAGATCTAGAAAAAACACTCCTAAAATTCATTTGGAAACAGAAGAAACCTAGAATAGCAAAGGCAACTCTGGGCAACAAAGGCAAGACAAGAGGCATCTCAATTCCTGACTTGAAACTATACTACAAAGCTACAGATAAAAAATCAGCCTGGTACTGGCAAAGAAGTAGACCTGAGGATCAATGGAACAGATTAGAAGATGCAAGAACAACTACAAAGACACTCAGCCATCTCATATTTGACAAAGGGGCTAAACATGTTCACTGGAAGAAGTATAGCTTCTTTAATAAATGATATTGGCAAAACTGGCTCTCCACATGCCAAAGACAGAAGCTAGATCCATGCCTATCACCATGAACAAAACTAAAGTGTACATGGATCAAAGATCAAAATATTAAAACAGAAACACTAAATCTACTGGAAGACAAGGTAGGTAGAAGTCTTGGAAACATAGGGGTAGGCAGAGAATTCATGAACAAAATGCAAACTGCACAGGAAACACTTCAAAGAATCAACAACTGAGATCTCATATTATTGAAAAGTTTCTGCACTTCAAAACAAATCATCAACAGAGTGAAAAAAAAACCCACAGAATGGGAAAGAATTATAGCCAGCAAGCCCTTAGACAAAGGACTTGCATCCAAAACATGTAAAGAATTCAAAACATCAAGCCCCTGAAATTCAAAGACCCTTTCCAAAACTAGGCATCTGAGATGAACACACATTTTTCAGAGGAAAATATAAAAATAGCAAATAAATACATGAAGAAATGTTCGTCATCACTGGTCATTCGAGAAATGCAAATTAAAACAGCACGGAGATTGCACCTTACTCCAGAAAGAATACCTGCCATCAAGAAAACAACTGATAGCAAATGTTGGCGAGGTTGCAGGGGAGAAAAAAGGAACACTGTTCCACTGTTGGTGGGAATACAGACTGGTGCAGCCACTATGGAAATCAGTATGGAGATTTCTCAGAAGTCTAGGATTGGAGGTTGCATTCAACTCAGCTATTCCCCTCCTGTGTATTTTCCCAGAAAACCTGAAAAGTTCACATCACAGTGACTTCTGTGCCCCCATGTTCATAGCAGCACAATTTGTAATAGCTAAATCTTGAAAACAACCAAAATGTCCATCAACTGCAGAGTGGATAAAAAGATGTGGTATTTTTATACAATGGAATATTACTTATTTGTAAAGAAGGATGATCTTGAAGCGTTCATATTGAAATGGAGGCAAGTTGAGCCAATTCTCATAAGTGAAATAAATAAGAATCATATTTATAAATATCATATTGTGTCTCTAGTATAAAAAGTAATAAGAAATGTAGAAGTAAGAAAACCCAATATGTGTAATTACTTTTGCAAAAAAGAGAGGAAAAGAAAGTGCTTTAAAGGATATAACTGCATGTATGTTTAAGTGTGCAGGATTGATAATCATATTACTGAGGTTTTTTTGGATCATTGAACAGAACTGTTTGTAGTCTCACTGTTTGAATGTCCACTTTGTGTGCTTTAATTTTGTAACTTGAACAACTATTTCTAAGGGAACAATATGTAATTTATCAACTAAAAGAAGTAATAGGAAATGTAGGAGTAATAAAACCCAAAATGTATAATTTGTATTGTAAAAAAAAGAGAAGAAAAGAAAGTGCTCTAAAGGATATAACTGCATGTATGTTTAACTGTGTAGGATTGATAACCATATTATTAAGTTTTTGTTGGATTGTTGAGCATAACTGTTTGCAGTCTCCTGGTTTGAATGTCCATTTTGTGTGCTTTAATTCTGTAACTTGAACAACTGTTTCTAAGATGACTGTATGTAATTTGTCAACTAGTGATTTCTTAGTGTTTATTTTATTTTATTTCATTTTTTGTGCAATTTTGTATTATTGCTTCCCTTTTTTTTTCTGTTTTGTTTTCTCTTTAAATAAAAAAACAAAAGACTCTAGTAAAAAGCCAGAGAAAATTGCAACTGGGGCTTCAGTCCTAGAACCTGCTGCCCCTTATCCTAAACCCTTGTCTCTCTCTTGGTTTCTTTCCATCTGCCACATCTTGCTTTGGGGACCTGTCTCCTCATAGAAACCAAGAGTTCCCCACATCTCCATCTTTTTCTGTTTTTGTAGTTGATTCAGTTGAATTTGGAGGAGCTGTGTTTGGAGGACTCTGCAGACAAATTCCTTCCTTACTGTGATACTTCTCTGCTGAATGTTTAGCCCAAAATAAAGTGAGATGTGCACCAATCAAAATCAATTTCTTGCTGTCTATCAAGGTCAGTCAAGTCTCCCCAGGAATGACCCTGGAACCCATACAGCACTTCTTACTATTTCTGTCAGTGTCAGTCATCTGGATGGATCAGAGCCAATCCTTGACCAAATTGATTTCTGTGAAATCTTAGGAGATTTCCTCACTGGGTTACTCTCCTTAGGCACACTTTACATCATTGAACACCTCCATCTGTGGTCCCACAGTCTCATTGGTTAGAAGACTAGAGACTCACCAAGTTATGGGATGTTTCATTAGAAATATGCCTTGGGTATCTTTCAACCTTGGAGGGCTAGAGCCAAAATACTGACTGTCCTCTATTCCATCTATCTTTTTAATTTTTTTGTCTCTAAACATGAGTCATTGAACATCCAGAAGAGAAGATTAGTTACATTATACTACAATGGATGCAACAATCTTAATATTACTATCTTATCTGAATATAAAGCACCTTAGAACATCATATAGAACCATTATTCTCTAACAACCCTGGATATTCTAATATTTGAAACTTTAAAGAATATTAACATATAGCAGTTACATATTTTACACAGAAAAGTAGAAATGAAAAGCCATACATAGGAGAGACCAAGATGGCAGAGCAGTAAGAAGCAGAGAAAACAGCCTTTCTGAGAGTTGCCACTCAGATTATAGCATCATGAGGAAGACAAGAAGGAGGGAAGTTGGTCCTGGGAACAATCTGAAGTGTTAATGGAAGCCCACAGAGAGAGTGAAGAGAGAAACACAGCCTTGGTTATTATTTTCTCATTGCTGAGACAAAAACTCATGCCCAAATAAAGGAAGGAAAGGTTTATTTAGCTTACCATTTTTTTGGGGGGGTCTCAGTCCATACTCAGCTGGCTGTAAAGCAGGGTGGCATGGTTGAGGGCAACCACCATGGCAGCTGCAAGCAACAGGACCTAAAAGGGAAACAGGGAAAAAGTATGCCTCTTTCCTTCCCTTACATTGTATGTTGGCGCCCTGCCCCTTGGCAGGTGCAGCACTCAGGCTACCAATCCCAGTGCTGGACAATGAACCAAACACAAATGCTAGACTAAACCACCCACAGAAGGCCCACCTCCATGACCACTTGAGGCTATGGGGGGACATTTAAACCACCTACAACAAACACCAGTGAAGAAATCTCTTTGACATGGGACTCACTCCAGGAGTGTATAATTATACTACTGATTTCTCTGAGTTCATTGAAGAGAAGGATTTGCACTGGTGCTGTTTGGACAACTGAATGCAGATGTCTTGTTCTCTGGATGACTGACTTGGAGATGGCAATGTTCAGTGTATGTAAAATTGTTGTCCCCTGATTGTTGTGTTTTGAAATTTTGTTTTATTTTTATCTTTGAAATAAAATCATACATTAAAATATTGCAACATAAATATCATTCTGACATTTTGGAACATAGTTAAATTTTCATTTTGACATAATATTACTCCTTTCTGTTCATTTATCTTTATCTAATAAATAAGATTTTGCCTAATTGATCAACCTTTAAGGTGATGTACATTACATAATTTCTTTGTTCAAGACAGACCTCTGAATCTGAAAGAAATGTCCATCACTAGAAAGTGTCTTTATTCCACACTTTGGAAGATCCATCTGGAAGCATTCAATACACTACAAAAACAATAGTAACCCATTATCATAGCCATATGAAAACCTAAAGCATCTCTAAATCAAAAAACCAAATCATCTTTAAATCAAAAAACCTTATTGTCTGAAAAACTTAATCCTCTTGATGATGAACATATCACAATAACATATTTGTAATAACATGTATGGGAGTCTTTTCCATAAAGCTATGGAAACCACTGGGGCTTCCTACTAATGAACAAAGGCTGGGATTTTTCCTGTGAGTTTTTCCTTTATTCACCCAAGGGAACATTAACCAGTAAGTCTGCAAAACCAAAAGGTCCCCTTAGTTATCTTAGCAAATTTCTGATGACTCTGAGAAAACTGATTTTGAAATTATTAAACTAGTTGGTGCAGCCTACTTTTAAATCTATAACCTGGGTTAACTTATGAATAAATGATTCAAGAATGTATAAGAAAAAGATTAAATGAAAAAAAATTCTTGAGCTCAAACAAAAAGAGCTGTTTATGGATATGACAAGCAGACAAACCACCACACAACTTTACAAATTGTCAGTCAGTCAAACAGATACACAGGCAGACTGACAGTCAAAACATCTTACAAAATCAGAGTGCACTCAAGTAGATCTTAACTGAATTAAATTGTAGCACCACTTCTACAATTTTAGGAATTTATAACTGTGACCAGGCTATTGAGATTTTATTGCAAGTCAGAAAGTAGTGATCTCTTAACAAAGCATTTATCCATAGTTAATATATATGTTTGTATTTTATTTTGCCTTAAGAATAACCAATAATTTCATGTCCCTTTCTTTCTCATTGTTCTCAGTTCAGTTATCTCTACATATTTTATCACCTTATTCAGGCCTTGATTACTGTTTTTGGTGACCACCTCCTGGGTATCCTGGGTCAATTCCTTTAATTAGCCCCAGCTCAGGCCCAGTCCCACCCTTGTCTGCCAGTTGTGGCATGGTCCCTGAGGCATCACTGTCATCAGGTATCTGAGCAGTGGGATCAATTCCTTCTTATCTGGGTTCATGATACAACTGGACAGTATGTTCTGGCACCCAGATTGGCTGTTCAGTGTTTTCTGGAAAAACACAAGCACACTCTAGCCCAAGTGAGTAGTATGTTGATATTTTTCCCTTTTCTTTTACCTGGCAAAACTGACTTTCTAAGGCTGTAGTTGCATGTTTAGTGGGATTTAAAAGTTAATAGAGGATAGTACCAGGTGAAGTCTGTTATGATGTGTAAACTTTGTAGGGGAAAAAAAATCTGCTTCTGTTTTTGTAATTGAATTCTGAGTGTGCAACAAGTACATTCAACAATTCCTTGACCTTGCGGCTCTAAGGAATTTCTGTTGTCAGGGAAATATGAAAAGTTTTACAAAATGTTTGGAAAACAACACTTCTATAGACTGGACCATTATGTTTTAAGCAGTTGCAGGCAGAGAAGGGTACTAAAAGCATCCAAGTAATGAGCAGTGACAAGTTTAGCTGTTCCGCCATTGTAGACAGAAGCAGAAATAAATCCTGACAAAGTTTTCCCTGCGTTGTGGACCCAGGGTAGAGACCAAATTCAGGAACATGAGTGATATTCTTTTGCCAGATATAATTGGCATGTAATTCTCAGGGGCTAACCCCCAAAGAGAGTGAGAGAAAATGTGATACACCTGAGGCACATTATTTGACAATTTGTTGAGTTAGAGAAAACTGTTTGTGTAAGGCAGAAGCATTTTGCTGAAAGGAGGCATGTGAAACAGAAACCTGTTGAATGGCATTTGAGGGAGTACCAGTGACAGCAGCCAGCAAACTATCTACTCAGCATTTCCCTCAGTGAGGGGTCCTGATAATCGAGAATGACAATGTAAGTGACCAGTAAAACATATGATATGATGAGGTTGAATAGTAAACTGAAGATTATAAAACAAATAAAAACTATCTTATTTGTTAGTGTGAAGGGTGGCAGTTTCGATGTGGTGCATTACACCACAAATATAAGTACTAGGTTAAAAAAGATTATTTGGAGTGGATGAATGGTCTTGTAAGGCCAATATAATAGCTTGAAATTCTGTCTTTTGTGTAGATAAAAACCTGTACCTTGTATTCAGGAAGAGAAGGCTGTAAAATAACCTCCTTTGCCCAAGGACAAGCCATGTGTAATAACAGAGACACCTCTGGCTATAGGCTGAGCTTATTTTAGAAGGGAAAACAGAAGATGTGAGCAAAGAAAATTGAATTAATTTGTCTGGAGGATAATGACAATCAAGTACACCGGTGGAGTTTGCTCCTATGGTTGCCAAGAGGGTGAGACTTGCCGTAACCACTGTTATTGGACTAAAGAAAAAGCAACAATAATATTTTGCACTACATGCCCAAAAAACTGAACAGCACACATCTGTCCATGGGTGATTGGTCCCTGACACAGTATCGTAAAATGCAGTCATGGCTTTGTGTGGAATATGTGGCATATGTAGCCATTGTAAAGGGCCCTGAGACTGCCAAAGAAGGCCAGTGGGCATATGCTGCATTGGAAAAACAATTAAAAACATTGGCAAAGACAGGTTAACTCTAACGAGCTGAGTATTAGAAAGGGATAGATTGACTTTATCAGTGGCAGTTTTAGCCTCTGACCTAACTGTACTTGGAGAGATAGGGCCAGATCCTCCTTGAGGATGTGAAAGAGAGAGGCTAAGTCATGTGTTGTTAGCTTACAAGCTGGGCAGAGCCAATTAACACCACCAAGGAGGTCTGAAAATCAATTAGGGCTGTAAGATGATTAAGCTGGATCTGAACAGTTTGGGATATGATATGCTTTTGATGGAGAAGGTGACTCAAATATGGAAAAGGTGCCATGATTTGCATCTTTTCAGGGGCCACCACTAGACTTGTATCATGAGGGCATTATCTAATTGAGCACATACTTGATGCATGATGGATAAGGATTGATGTGCTAGAAGGATGTCACCCATATAATAGATAATATCAGCAGGTGGATAAGCCTGATGGACTGACAAAGTGGCTGCAGACACAAACTCTTGACATAAGGGCCATTGTAGTGGGCTATTTGCCATTCCTTGTGGCAGATGATGCCACTGGAAGCAGCACAAAGGGACTTGATGATTAGTAGATGGTCAATTAAAAAAAAAGATTTTTATCTTGAGGGTGGAGAGGGATAATAAAAAACAGTCTTCTAAGTCAGTCATGAGGGAATAATATAAAGGGACAGCTACAGGGTTAGGCCACACAGGCTGATGTGCTCCCATAGTTTCCATAGTATATTAACTGCCTAAAAATTCTGTAGCAATCTCCACTTTCCTGATTTATTTTTAATTACAAAAATTGGGATATTCCAAGGGGTATTGGGAGATTCTAAATGTCCCACCATCACCTGTTCAGTAGGCAGTGTGTGAGCTGGTATAAGCTTCTCCTGAGTGAGGGGCCATTGATCAACACAAGTAGGATCAGCAGACACCCAGGTTATCCATGGGGCTGGAGAAGAGATCAAGGCCCCTTCTGAAAACCTGAGGACAAGTGTATTATTCTAAAAGGGTCTTTTTAAAAGTCTATTGGAAGGGACTTTCTCCTTTCCTGATTATAGTTACCAACCCCACGAGTGGGGAGAAAGCCCCGCTGTAACATCTGGGGAGTTTGGACCAATCCCAAATGCCCCCATATGCTGTAATATGTAAAGGTGACATTGACTGATGGGTATATGGGGCAGGATATAAGGAAAAAGGTGTACACACTGGCCCTCTGCCTCCCTGCAAGCCAGCACCTTAGCAATGCCCATGCCTTCTAGATCCACAGTTGCCACATTCAGAGGCCATGACACAGGACAGTGATGTTGGGTAATAACTGAAATATCTGCATTTATGTCTAAAAGCCTTTTAAATGTTTGTCCCTCAGTAATCAATTCCATCTCAGGACAATGTCATTTAATCAGTTGAACCAAATGTGTGTATATATATATATATATATATATTTGCTTTCCCTTTGTAAAATTTCCAACTTTTGTTAAAGGCAAGCTGAACAAATGAGTGATACAAGCATTTGCCATGACCTGAACAGTGCTTTGTACTGATTGAATCATAATCTTGATCTCCCCAGTGTAATCTGTATTGATGACACCAAGCAGCATTTTAAAAAATGAGACCACATCAGACCAGTAGGAGACTCACTGTTCCAGGAAGGAAAAGCCCATAGACTCCCAAAGGAATAACTCTGGGCCCAATCTCAGGAGTTAGTGTGAATGTGGAGGAGGGACTCAGGCTCAAGCCTCTGCCGTCTTTTGCTGCTCACCAGAGGTCAGAAGTGTGCTTTATTTTAGAGGGTGAGTTTGGACAGGAATTAAGGAAAGCAGTCCCAGTGTCTGGCAGGGCCAGGGTGAGCCCCACTGGAAGTGTCCCCAAATAGGCTGACCACCCACTTAGTCTTAGATCTGCACTCTTTTGCCCAATGATACCTTTCATCTACATCGTATGCAAACACCAGGTTTTGTTAAAGGATCTAATAACAGCTATGCTGCCCTTATGGCACAGCAGAGCAATTTCAGGCAAAATGTTTTACAGCTGAAACAAGTAACCTGTCCCCTGCCCCTTCTCTAGGCTATGGTTGAATAACCTGGGTAGGAGCTACTGCCAGAGCAGCCCCTGTGCATAAGAGGGGCCAAAGTCTGCACACATTGAAATCATCTCAATCAGATGGCCTGGTTCTTAGGGGCCTTAAAGCCTCTTAACACCATCTACACTTCAAAGGCTAATTGTTAAACTATTAACTTACTGGCCTCAGTATCACTTGTAGTTCTACCATTAGTCCGCAACAAATGTGCCACAAAATCTTGGAAAGATTCCTCAGGACCCTGGTGAATGGAGGTCTGATCAAAGGATGTCTTGCCCTTTGAGGGAAGTTCTCACCAAGCCCTCCTGGAAGCTATTTAAATCTGCTCATACATTTGCAATTCAAAGTAAGTTGATTATTCATGGCAGCAAGGCACCCTCTCTGATTAACATACCATTTGTATTGGCTGTTGTCGTGAGCAGCACTGTGCATGGCTGATCCCTGCACCATTCAAGAAAATTTCCTTTCCATAGCAGGTGATCCCCCAGACTTAAGCACAGGTAAGCTATTCCTTTCCAATCATTTGAAGCCATAGTCTTCTATCCTAGAAGCTCTATTCAACTTAAGCTAAAAGGGGCCATGAGACCATAGGAAATGGAAGCTCAGTGTAATTCCTGTAGAGTCTTAAAAGGTACATCATCATGAAGATGCACAACTTGCTTAGCATTATTTGAAGCCCAAAGTTCCATAAGAAGGTAGACATGTTGGAAACCTTCCATAGACTTCCCTGCCCATCTGGCCTCCTTTAATGCCAAGTGCAAGCAAGAGAGAAAAATTGGCTCCACTCCTTGAGGGGAGGAAGTTTCACCCTGTAATGCAGCAAAGCTTCTCTGAGCTGGAAAGGCAGGAATCTCCACTGTGGCTCAGCTAATTTCATCAGGTGCTGCACAATAGAGTTTACCACTAGACGTTCCTCTGATGTGGGAAGCTCTTCTGTGCCTCCTACTGCTCCATCCCATTTAACTGAACAAATTCAGAGAGACAATGCTCTGTTTAAGAGGGAAGTTGTTCTGCCATCTCTCTTCTGCATGGGACCTCACTTAAAAATGGTAATCTGAGCCAAGTCTTTTGTGGTTATCTCAACAAATGTATGACCATAAAAACACTTTATAAAGCAAATCCACAAAAGTAAAATAAACATGAGACTCAGAAATACAACAACCAGTTCCATATACATTGATGGTGCTTGAGAATGTGTTTGCCCCATGTTTTAACACTTGCTAAATTCAATATACTCCTCCCTCTCTGGACCTAGGGAGCCCACATTTCCCTCTCTGGCCCTGGTGAGCCAGCTTTTCTCTCTCTTTTGCCCAAGGCTTTACACCTGATGAATTTGCTATCAGTACACTTCTTCCCTTTTTGTCCTCTCATGGAGTAGTGTCCGTCACCTGCCAATTCTTCTTATCCCAGTCCAGTGTGCCATATGTTGCATGTGAGAGAGCTCTCTAAGTTCCTGGGGGAAGATCAATAAGGAGATGAAGAAAATAAAAACATAGAAAGCTGGGGTGAGGTAGAGCCCTTCCCCAAGATGGGAGGAGGAGACTGCTCAGCCACTGCAATGCATTTATTTATACATTTGTCATATGAGGTCCCTTTGGTTAACCAGCTCACCTCTTATGTCCCATGTTCTTGGGGCTGGAACATCTGTTGACCTCCAGTGCTCCACTCCCTCAGGGCATTCCTTAGGTTCTCTATGCCCTTGAGACACTTCTTTTCACTTTCATGCACAATCGATTTATTCCAATGGCACCTTTTTACATGTTTATTATAGTTTATCCTACATGGATTTACACATCTATGAACTAGATATAAACTGTTTTTAAGAATCCCTGAAATTTACACTATCTAAAATATAGATCTGTTTATGTCTCTCTGTGGGGTATGTGTGCATTGCAATGTAGATGTTCCAAACCATGAGATGATCACTTACTGCAAGATTACAGGGATGATGGGTATCCAGGCTTCTGGCTGGATCACAGTTGAAGACATTTAGCCCTCATGAAACTGAATTTCAGAAGCAATGAGCATCAGAGCTTCATATCTTGACCCTGGGTCCTCAATCAGTGAATGAGTGGAAACTCACCTCCCGGAGAATCAGTGTATATTGTCCTGTGTCCCAGATGAAACATGGGCTCACAGTGCATCAGGTGTAAACTGGAAATCATGTTTGTTGCCCATTCTGATCTCTTTGAACTCAGGCAACCTTTACTCCAAAGTGACTCAGACCCAATTTCCTAATTCACAGAGTTCAGTGATGGTGAAGAATCCACTAGAGAGATGAGAAGAAGAAAAACCTGTTCCAACAAGGAAAGGGCTCCTACGTATGTTCAAGTCGTGTCATGATGGTAAGATGTAAGATTGTGAAGCCCAGAGTAAAAGCTCTGGTTCTTCAGTGATTCACACATTTTGTTCCTCTTCCTTCACTCTCAGGATCAGTAGGGACCCTAAACCCATGACAAACCCATTAAAACTTCAAAATCTGGTGAGAAAGAAAATTCTAAATTATGAGCTGAATTCACAAGGTGAAACCCTCTTTAGGAAAGGCAGGCACTGCTGGTGGATATTCAGGAATCCTGGGATGATTTTGATCTTTTCTGACCTCTTTGTCACTAATTCCTAGCTTCAAACCTCAGGATCACGCAGTGGACAGTCTCATACGGATGGGCCTGATGGGCCTGGTCCTGGGGACCCTTGGCATTCCACTATATTTCCTGGATGGGCAAAGCAAAAGAAGGATATACGTGCAGTCAGGAGCTGAACGTGTGAGAGAGAACCTTCACAGAGCACTCATAGTGGTGGAGACTCAGAAATAAATGTTTTCTTGGGATGTGGTTGAGCTTCATTATGCATGGGTGTTACCACCCATGTTCAAGCTATGCAGCCCAGTATTTGAGGGTTTTTGTAATGTCCAGCATTCTCGTGAGAGCTGATCCCCACCAACACAGAGAGAAGAAAGAATGTTTCTGATAAAAGGATAGTTATTAGCTCATATTAAAATGAGTGTGCACCATTAATCATGTGACCATCAATGTTTATACATTGCATAATGTTATTTTTAAATTAGAATACAAGATATAGGCATTTAATTATACAAATAATTTTAGCACAAACTATTTTTTCAATTCAATTTTTTCAATTCAATTAATTAATATAACTACATTAACTATCATATATATGATATGTATATATAAATATAATATATAGCATATATGTGATATATATGTTGTTTCCTTCCTTTTCTCTTTTTCCATTCCCAGTTTCTCTTTCCTTTTTCATAGTTCTTTCTATTTCACATTTTTTTCATACTTTAAAAATACTCTTATGGAGCTGGGGATTTAGCCCAGTGGCATAAGCGCCTCCCTGGCAAGTACAAGGTTGCAAGTTTGACGCCCGCTCTTAGCAGATTTCAAGTATGTGATACCATTTCAGTAACTACAGTAAGCAGAAGTGAGTCAGGAAATTGAGTGATGTCAGTGAGAGATCCAAATACAGATGCAGGACGAAAGAATCCTGGAGACCTGTCCACAGCATGTTGACCATGCCTCACACAGCAGTGGATAAGAAAGCTTTCTTTCTTCTTTGGATCAAAGTATGTTCTTTTTTCAAGATAAGATTGATGAAGCAGTTCTCCACTGGGCACAAGGAAAGATCTGAAGAGATGCATTGTGTGTCTTTCTCTGGCTGAAGACAGGAGAACTCCGCTGCCCAGTGTGCTACCTGCCCCTTGCTCTCATCTTCAGAGCAGCTCTCCTTTGTTAAAAGTGAAAACTCGATGATCAAGCAGAATTTCAACATCTCTAGCAATGTGTAAAATTAAAACCTTCAATGGACTACAGTAAAGTGCTGTTTATAAGAATAGTGCTGTTTATTACCCATACATGACAGAAATAAAAATGTGTGCAAGCTTTTGAGAAATTAGATGCATCGTGATTTTCTTTTAAAAATGACACTCTGCAAAATAACACTGAATTTCCAAAAACATTATGAATTCATAGAAGATATCTTACTCATTTTAATGGCATCACAAGTAACTCAAAGCAGACAGAAAGTTAATTTTTCTTAAAGAAAATGTGGCCCTATACATGATTCAAAGGACAGGGTACCCAGGTCCCACAGCTTTGACAGAGTGTGGGGAAAGGGCTGGAAATGTACAAATAAGTAAACTTACTGACCCAGGACAAAACTGAAACTGAAGACAGACCAGTAACATAATCCTCTACTAAGCTGCAGTTCTTGAAGATGTTTATAATGAATAGAGCACATTTATTGATCACTTGTCAGTATTTGCATATTGATCACTATGCTCATGTGGCAGGGGACACTGTCTAGAGGAGCAGAATCCCATCTGGGTCTCTCAGAGGGCAGTGAGTACACAGCAGCGTCTCCCTGTGGTTCCAGCTGCAGCAGTACAGGATGTGCAGTGTGCACACACTGGGACTGTTTGGCCATCAGTTTGGTGTGGCACTGGTTAGAGCTGTTGTGCCTTGGGTCTTATTTGAAACTTTCCCACTGTGCTATAGTGAGAAGTTGCTGGTCGTCTTCCTGTGTGGGCAGCAGGCAGTGAACTTTGCAGAGTGTGACCTAGAGCTGAGACAATCACATCCATGTTTGTTTTCTAACTTTTCTCAGTTCCTGCCTCCTGTATTGCAGGAGAAACAGCATGCCCCAATCAGTCAGCCTCCCATGTCCTGTAAATACTGGAAGAGAAGGCAACATGGGGTCCTGGTGCTGAAACATGGGGTTTACAGCACCCGGGCTGGAGGAGGATCCTTGGGAGGCTGAGCTCATGTACTGCTGGTGTCCAGCCCCATCAGCCTCAGCCAACACCCAAGACCAGGCACAGTCATGGAGGACAGGGTCCACATGGATGTGGGTCATCTCCCATATGATTGTCTCTCCAGGATATTGTCTAGAACAGATCTTCTGAGCCATGTGCTGTGCCCCCTGTCCCTGCTCAGCCCTCAAATACAAAGGGCTTCCCAGGTGGGAGATATGGTGCAGGTGCCGGTGACATAGGAGACTTTCCTGTGAATCCTCTGGCAGTGCACAGACAGGGTGTCTACCTGTCCTCAGTTTCTACCTCCTGTCTGGCAGGAGAAACAGCACGCCCCAAATCAGTCACTGCTACTCTGAACTAGGGGCTTCCTAGCTGTTGGAATTAGCATGTGGGTTCCTTCCCATGGGATTCCCCATATTTCTGGGGCACTCAGTGTGGACAGAGTTTCCCTTCATCTCTCAGCCTCGGTGAGGAGGGTCTGTGGACTCCACAGTGTCTGTGGCCCTCAGTGTACAATTCACTGTTCAGTACCCAATCTGAGGGTCTTATTCTGTTTAGGGAGCTGAAACTACCCTGTCTTGTGCTAAGCCAGTCTCCTGCAGGAACCTGTGATGCTCAGCCTGGGGTCTCTGAGGTGAGTTGGAATCACATCTGTGAGGAGGAAGCTCCTCCACATTTCCTCTCTAGGCCTGGCCCCCTGCTCTCCCATGAGGTCTTAACAATCATTCTACCAGCTCGGCTAAGCCCTGTGATGCTATGTGGTCAAGGCAAGCTCACAGAGGTTGGCACAACCATCTCTGAGCTCCACAGTAGATTTCTAAACAACAAGCTTATTGAGCACTGATCTGTATCTGAGGCCACAGCACAAAGAGGATCAAAGGGTGGGTGGGACAGAAGCTCCCTGAGCCGACAGCCTCCCTGCAACTGCCAACCCATGCATATCCCATGGTGCTCCTTTCAGGGCTGCAGTCTTGGGCTCTTATCCTTCCCATTCCTTCTGTTGGGACCCTGCGACCAAAGACACACAGGAGGTGACAAAGAGGTGAGAACGCAGAACCCCAGCAATGGATTCCACTTACATTAAAATTAGAACAAATGTTTAAATCTAAAATTCAGCTGATTTCCTCCATGTTAGAATTCAGATGCCGACAAGCCGCACTAGAGAGCAGGCTGTGATTTAACAAAGCAGAAAACAGCATTTGACCTTGACAGCAGCTTCTCTGCTGCTCTAGGTGGGTGGTGGAAATTTAGTGTCACAGGTCCATTTAGTCGCAGAGCTGGGACTCATGTGAGAGACCCACAGGGCACAATATTTGACATCAATAACAGGAAGACTTTCTCACTTGAAATAGGTAACAAGCAGAATCCCTTCTGCACTGTCTCATACCTCCTGCCCTCCTGGAAATTGTTGAGATAGAGACTGTGCCCCACCACTGAGGTTTTGAACCTGTCCTGAATCCAGTGTCCTGTGGACAGGGAACCATGGCCACTCTCTGCACTCCGTGTGCTCTGGAAGTGGATTTCTGCTGACAGCCAGTGGATCCCTTCATCCCTCTTCTTCCCTGGAATCAGTGTCTGTGCAGAACAAGCCCTGGCCCTCTACTCTGAACTAGGGGCTCCTTAGCTGTTTCAATTAGCATGTGGTTTCCTTCCCATGGAATTCCCCATATTTCTGGGGCACTCAGTGTGGACACACAGTTTCCCTTCATTTCTCAGCCTCAGTGAGGAGGGTCTGTGGACTCCACGGTGTCTGTGGCTCTTGGTGCACAATTCACTGTTCAGTACCTGATCTCCCTGGTCTCACAAGCCTGGAACACCAGTGCTCAGAGTCTCAGGTAATTCCCATTCACCTCTCTGAGTCAGGTGTCCTCCAGGGATCCTGTCCACAGGAGCGTTCAGGAACATGTGCTGGGGAATTGAGCTGATGTCCACCTCTGGCAGAGGAAGACTGTATGGACCCAAAGACTCTCTAACATGACCTAGTCACTCTTGTCTCCCTGAGGCAAAATAGGGTAATGGTGCTTCCTCTGCTGTCTGAGGCCTATGTCTGAGGGGCACAGGCTCAGTGGGTAGGGAAGAGTCCTCACACACTGAGCCTGCTCTGTGTAGGATGGCCACCCATGGTGCAGGACACAGCCTGTGAAGCAGAGGATGGGGTGAGGAGGGACAGAGAGACATCCACACCCTTTCTCTCCCCAGACAGTGCATGGATCTGGGGCTGGTGCAGCTCACCTGGTGCTAAGGGGAGCTGCACCAGCAGCAAACACTCTCAGCTCTGCAGCACAGCACATTCAACCTCTCAATGATGCACATTGTGGTTGTTTTTTAAACAGTGATTGAGTAAACTTTACAAATTGGGTTTTAAAAAACTTTACACTTTTCATCTCAACATTTCATAGACTTGAGTGTGGCTGCAAACCATTGTATGTGGGAGAAATGTGTTAACTAACTTTCCCCTGGTAGCAGGTTTGTAACTACTATGGTCCTTACTCTAAGCAAGGATCATCTGACCTGAAAATACAGTGGTGAAACCTATTTTGGGCTGTCTTCACAGTTATTTCAATATTATCTGTTGGTTATTTTCCCTGAGAAAACTAATGCATTGTTTTGCCTATATGAGTTATGTCTCAGTTTTTCTGCAGTACTTTCAAATCTTAGGAGACATGACATATTTAAGGTTTAAATTGGCAAAAAGACAAGAGTTCTTCCAAACAATTAAAAAGCTGCCTTTGATCTACTTCCCAAGACAATGCTTTCTGTCTGGATTCTGATGCTCTAAGCTCTCACCAAAGCCCCAGTTAAACTCCCCCCAGCACTCTAGGCTGTCTCCTGCCCACTCCTCCCCACTTTTCCAGATTCCACTCCTAGACCAATTCCACAGCCACTCCCAATGGTGCCCGTAACTCATTTGACTGTGGACCATTCCTGACCCATCCACCAGGGGTTGCTGCTCCCACTACAGGTTCACCTGCTTCCCTGTGTGTTAGTCACACTGCTCTGGTCACAGGTCATCTCTGCCAGGCCCTTTGGAAGCTTTGGGCCATGTGGAGATTCATACAAAAATACAGGGACCATGGGCCAACTGTGCCCCTGCCTTTCTTGGCTTGAGGACTCTGAGGCTCCTGTCCAGGAGCAGTCACCATGAACACCCCAGGTACATATGAGGCCTCACAGCCAGGAGCTCCTGCCAGCTCTAGCTACTGTCCTGGTGAGCAGAGATTACGGAACAGAGGTGAGAGTTTGCTTTTGTTTCATAGACTCTGGACTGGGACTCATTTAGTTAACAAATTTTTATACTTGAAATTTTGCCATTGTTTTTAATTGCTTTGTCTCATATAGTTTTATTAAAATCATGTGAATCTAAGTTAAAACATTCAAAATTTAAAAGTTATGGTATTTCCTTAATGGTATATTATTATTTTATTCTTGTACAAGTTAAATTCAAATTAGTTGCTAAAGTTGCCGGTGCTCCTTGCTTGACTGTGTTTAGACCATAGCACTAGAGAAAAAATATTAGAACACCTCTGACAGGCTTTAATGTAAACTTCTGTGAGATGGTTCTCTTAAATGGGAATCTAGCTCAGACTTAGAAAACATACATGCCTGTAATAAAAAACCTGGATTCCTTCCACCACTTAAGCAGCCCTAGGCTGGTGGCCAGTCTTAAGACTTGGAGGACAGGTTCACTGAGACAGAGTGGCTCTGATCCTCCTCTGTACTCTAGAGGAAATGTCAAACCTGTTCTGCTTCAGTTCCAAACTTTGACTTTACTCATTTCACACTTTGTACTTTCCTTATAGAGGCCTGTAAAGTTAGAAAAAAACTCCAGTCTATCTGAGTGAAGCCCATAAAAAATGAGCATTTGCTAATGCTGAAGACAGGGAAGTCATCTTAGATAATGGGCGCATACCCCATCTCTGGGTCAGATCAGACATTGACTGGAATTGTGCCCAACCAGGAGAACACACATAAGAGCCATGTCCTGGCTCAGTGTTTAGGCAAATCTCCTTTGGAGATTAAACCTGAGACAGTGGGGAGAACCAACTTTCTATAACAATGGAAGAAGCTAGCCCAAAACAGCACACATAGGGGACCTAACTAAACACATTAGAATAAGGAGGCTCTCCAATCTCTCAAGTCATGGACTTTGCTGACCTTTATTGTAAAGACATAGAGCAGTAGGTAATGATCTTGCTCAGGGTTTTAATTAGCCCTTATAGAATTTTGATGAACAGGGGTTACTCTGCCAGCTAATTAATTGCTCTTATAGCAGCTGTCACCCTCAAAAGCAGAGGACAAGTTCCCCAGAATCTGTTTGGTGAATCCCCATTGAAGCCAGTGGTCAATGGAGTCAATGATTCCTCTCTGAAGACTGATCTCTGGTTATGTGAGCTGATGGAAACTGAGAACTGAGGGTTCCTGGCCAGGGCAACTCTCTGGTGGACACCCAAATGTTCCCCAGTGGACATTTGCTCATGACCACTGAAAATTTCCACTTATCTATCATCTTTATTTCTCTTCTGGTAGACCAGGAACTCTCACTAAGCCTTTTAGTGGATCTTCAGATTACTTACATTACCCCTATCTTCAGAGATAAGACTGGGGCAGCTTTTAACAGTTGTTTACATCTTACAACAGGTATTAAAAAAAGATTTGCATTTGTGCCTTACATATGTTAATTGAGAGAAAATAGGCTTCTCTTTTCTGTGTGCCCAGAGGACTTGAGGTTTAACTTGTGAGCCTCAACAATTTAGACATTTAAATAAAATGTAGCCATGTCCCTCCACTAGAAATGATTACCGAGGTAATTAGAGAACACAAGTGTTACAGAATTTGCCCGCTGGGGCCCAGGGCAAAGTTCCTCAGTTTATTTGTTGCCTCTATTTGGGAGGGAATCTCCTAGAATAGAAATGCTTCAGCCTACCTTTTCATGATAAGCAAAAGTTTAGGACAAAGTTATACTTCCTTCTTTAAGCTTCCTTATGGAAACATAGTTCATCAGCTATCGGGGAAGATAGGATTGCAGGCCAAGCCGAGGGTGGATAGGCTGGCTGAATTTTATCTCCCATCCTCTCCAGATGACATCCACCTGCCCTGGAGTAGTGTCAACCCAAGGTACGCCTTGAGGGTATTATCAAATAGGAATAATAAGGGGAGCCTTAGTTATCTCCTTTTTGCATAGTCAGAGACCTCAATGTCAAAGTCTTTAGCACTACAGGGCTAAAGAGCTCAGCAGTTTTCTGAGTTCAATTCCTGTTACAAAAGGTTTCATAGTGTTACAGGTTGCTTTTACATTACCAACATGAGCAACTCAATGTCAAATCCCCTAACTTCTTTGGAATGCATTCTTAAGCACTGGAAGATGTTCAACCCTTCTATGTTGAAAAAGAGTCAATCGGTGTTTCTCTGCATGAGTGCATGGCCTACCTACTCCCTAGAGCCAAAGTGGAACACAGAGGGAAGTATTAATTATGATACTCTTTTGCAACTAGAGACATCCTGTAAAAAGAAGGAAAAATGGTCAGAGTTATCTTATGTTCAGATTTTCTATGCGTTGAGAAATACTCCTTATTTGTATTCTAAATGTAAATGTGAGCTACAGTAAAACTCAGCACCTCAGGCCCTTAAGGTTATCTACTACCTCAGAGCCTAAAACCACTCCTCCCCAACCTTTGAAAGCTGAGGATAAAAGAGCCTTAGTTAAATCTACCCCTACCTTTATGGAACCTGAGGTTTCTCTAACTTGCCCTGTCAGCCTTAAGGATAAGGTTTCTAGATCAGGTATAAACCATGTTTCTACAGGACTACACCCATCCTTAGCTGGGCTTAAGCAGGCTCCTCAAGGGCAATAGCCTTTCCAGGGAATACAGGGAAGATGTGGAACTGCCAGAATTCATGTTCCTTTCTCTCTTGGTGACCTAAAACAAATAAAATCAGATCCTGAGAAATTTTCAGTGTAATACTCTGATTAACCACTAACCACCTGTGCCGTTATCTTGTTCTGTATGCGCCTCCATTTTACTTGTTCTTGTCACAAGATAAGCCTCAGCTGTTTCTCACAGAAGTTTCCTTTTCCCCCCCGGAATGACGCTTCACCTGCCACCCTTAATGACCAACCAGCTCACTCCCCGTGTTCTTATCAGCCTACCCACCAGTCAGCTGCTTTGCTCCTCTATAAAAGTAAACTCCCTTAGTTGTGAGGCGCGCAGTCTCTAGACCGGTTACCGGAGGCTGCATCGCCAGGCCTGGCAATAAAACCCCTTCACTCTTGATTGATTGGCTTTTCATTTCTAAAGCATCATTGTACCATTACATTCAGATGACCCTGATAAGTACATTGAGGTCTTTAGAGAACTTACTCAGGTACATGAACTAGATTGGAAAGATGTAATGTTACTCTTAAATCAGACATTGACTTCTAGTGAGAAACAGGCAGCATTACAGGCTGCTCTCACCTTTGGAGATGAATACTATTTTGTTAATTTTAGAAGCCCAGAAAATCAACAGCCAGGGGAACCACCAGTTCCCACTGGAGCACAAGCAGCCCCTATGCAATACCCTTACTGGGCTAATGACCTGATGGGTGATTGGATTAAAAAACATTTCCAGATGTGTTCTTGAAGGTTTAAGAAGAGTGAAAACTAAGCCATTCAATTCTTTTAAGTTATCAGCTTTTTCGCAAGAAAGTAATGAACACTCTTCTGCCTTCTTAGATCGATTATGAGAGCCATTGATAAAACATAATTCTTTAAATCCTGGTTCAATAGAGGGACAAATTATCCTTAAAGATAAGTTTATTACACAGTGAGCCTCAGATATTAGAAAAAATTTGTAGGTTTTGCTCCAGATAGTTCACTTGATACTTTAGTAAAAGTTGCCTCCTCAGTATTTTAGAACCATGATGAGATGGAAATCAAGGAGAGAAAACAAAGAGACCCAGAAAAAGCTGCTGCTTCTGCTGAAGCTTTAAGGAAAATACCCTAAGTCTGATTCTTGGAGCTCCAAGAAGAGCTCAATGACAACTAGCTGCTATCGCTGCCACAAGCCAGGTCACCTTAAGAGGGACTGCACTCAGAAGCCCCCTGGGCCAGGCCCTGACTGCAAAGGTAACACTGGAGGTTGGACTGCCCTCTGAGGCCAAGGCCCCAGGTTCAGACCCATCCTATCAGTTGGTCCAGGAGGACTGAACGGGCCCAGGCCACTCACTGCCCTCTCCCTCTGGCCAAACTGTCATCTCCACAGAAGAGCCCCAGGTAATCACGGGTATAGAGAGAAAAGAAGCCTATTGCTGGATATGGGGACAAGCTTCTCAGACCTTCTTTTCAATCCTGGTCTCCCTTCTAGCTGCCACACCTCAGTGGAGTCACTGGTGAGGAGGTAATTCGCTACTTTTCACAACCCTTAGGCTGTAACTGGGATGGTTTTCTTTTTGCACATTCATTTTTTATTATGCCTGAAAGTCCAGTTCCCCTCTTAGGAAGAAATAGTTTATTATGTCTAAATACTGATATATATGTACTGAGGTGAGATATGCTGCCTTTCCCTCATGGAGACAGAAATAAATCCTGAAGTATGGGCAACTAAAGGTAAAATAGGTAGGGCAATAGGAGCTGTCCAAATACAGATGCACCTCAGAGATTCTACTATTTTTCCTCATCAGAGGCAATATCATTTAAGACCCAAAATTAAGAGAGGATTAATACCTATAATTGATAATCTAAGAGCACAAGTCTTACTTGAGCCCTGTAATAGTCAATGCAATACCCCATTCTTGCAAATTCAAAAACCCAATGGGGAATGGAGGTTGGTACAGGACCTTAGATTGATAAATGAGGCAGTAGTGCCCATTCACCAGCGGTACCCAATCCATACACTCTGCTTTCTCAGATCCCAGAAGATGCCATTGGTTTTCAGTGTTAGACCTTCTTTTGTATTCCTTTACATACAGATTCTCAGTTTCTTTTTGCTTTTGAAAATCCACAGGACCGAGCATCTCAATCGACAAGGACTGTGCTCCCCCAAGGGTTCAGAGATAAATAGTCCACATCTTTTTGGACAAGTGCTTTCCCATGACTTCACATGTTTTGAGTTTTCCTAGGTCACAGTCTTGCAATATGTAGGTGACATACTTTTATGTGCCCTCTCAGAAGAGCTCTGTAACCAAGGCACATGTGCTCTGCTAAACTTTCTAGCAGACAGAGATTACAAGGTCTCTAAATCTAAGGCACAACTTTGCTGTCTTGAGGTAAAATATTTAGGCCTCATTATATCCAAAGGCTAGGAAAGGAAAGAATTAAACCCATTCTCTCCTTCCCACAGCCCAAAATTCTAAAACAGTTAAGGGGATTCCTAGGAGTTATAGACTTGGATACCTGGATATGGGGAAATTGCACGACCCCTCTATCAATTTATAAAAGAGACCCAAAAGGCAGGTACCCATATCTTATGCTGGGAACTTGATTCACAAGCAGCTTTTGAGAAGTTTAAACAGCGCTTCTGAGTGTCCCCTCCCTGAGTCTACCCACAGGGTACCATTTCAATTTATATGTAGATGAGAGACCAGGCATGGCTTTGGGAATGCTCACACAAGATTGAGGACCTTCTCAGCAGCCTATAGGGTATCTGAGCCATGAATTAGATATTGTAGCTAAGGGATGGCCTGCTTGCCTCAGAGCCCTGGCAGCCATGGCTCTCTTTTATTGCCAGAGGCAACCAAGCTGACTTTAATCAAAGATCTCATCATATATACACCTCACAATGTGGCAGGACTCCTTTCTAAGGAGTCTATGGCTATCTGAGGGAAGTCTATGGCTATCTGACAACAGACTTCTTAAATACCAGGCTCCACTTCTAGAAGGACCAGCCATTCAAATAAAGACCTGTTCTTCCGTAAATCCTGCCACCTTCTTGCCATACCAGCAGGAAGAAATTGAGAATGATAAACATGACTGTGAACAGGTAATTATTCATACATGTGCAGCTAGAAAAGACTTACTAGACACCCCACTTACTGACCTAGATTTAACCCTCTTCTGTAATGTGAGCTCCTTCATGGAAAATGGAAAAAGAAAAACAGGATACGCAGTGGTAACTGTGCACCATACTCTTGAAAGCACCTCGCTTACACCTGGGATCAGTGCTCAGCTAGCATAGCTCATAGCTCTGAGCAGAGCGTTAAAACTTAGCAAGTGACAAAAGGTCAATATTTATACTGATTCTAAGTATGCTTTCCTAGTATTACATGCTCATGCAGCCATATGGGAAGAAAAAAATTACCTAACAGCCAATGGATCTCCTATAAATATAAAGAAATAGGTAATCTTTTATTATGGGTTTATCTATCCTACAAAGTGGCAGTAATTCCCTGTAAAGGACATCAAAAACCAATTGATGAAATATCTCAATGTAACCAATTGGCTGATGCAACAGCTAAAAAGGTTGCTCAAGGGCCCCCTCTTCAAGGCCCCCCCCGATTTGGGAGGGGTCCCTTGAACATATTTGACCCAAATACTCTCAGCCAGAAACTGAATGGGCTCTCTCCCATGGATGCCAGCTTCTTCCCTCAGGATAGTTACAATCAGATGATAGAAAATTATTTCTTCCTGGTGCTAGTCAATGGAAAGTAATTAAGTCTTTACACCAAATCATCCATCTAGGGAGAGACAAAACTCAACAGATGGCCTCAAAGTTATTCATAGGAAAAAGACTTGCTCAGACAATAAGACAGGTAACCAAGACCTGAGAGCTCTGCCAAAAGATAACCAAACCACAATTCCTCCAAGTATACAGAGATATGGTAAACACCCTGGAGAAGACTGGCTGCTCAATTTTACTCTTATGCCAGAAAGTAAGGGCCTTGAGTACTTACTGGTTTGGGTAGATACTTTCACAAACTGGGTTGAAGCCTTCCCCTGCAGAACAGAAAAAGCACAAGAGGTAGTAAAAGTCTTGGTCTCAGAAATAATTCCCAGATTCGGACTTCCTAAGAGCTTAAAAAGTGATAATGGGACTTCTTTTAAAGCAACAGTAGGGGCTGAGGATTTAGCTCAGCGGCATAAGTGCCTGCCTTACAAAGCGCACGGTTGTGAGTTCGATTCCTGGTACTGATAAAAATAAACAAATAAATAAATAAACCAACAGTAACACAAAGTGTCTCTCAGGCACTGGGCATTCTCTATCACTTCCATGCATGGAGGTAACAGTCATCAGGAAAGGTAGAAAAGGTAAATGAGACCCTAAAAAGACATCTTTGCAAAATGGCTCAGGAAACCCACCTTCAGTGGCCTCATTTGCTACCTTTAGCTCTTATCAGAACAAGAAATACACCTAAAATCCTAGGCCTTAGTCCATTTGAAATGCTATATGGATGTCCTTTCCTCACTGATTTTTGATTCAACAGAGAAACTGATGCCTTATTAAAAGATGTCACTTCATTGGCTAAATTTCGACAAACTCATCAAGAGCTAACAGAAGCTCAGCCTACAGAAAAAGGAAATCCTATATTGCACCCTGGAGGTTTAGTACTCTCCTCCCTCATCATCTCCCTCCCTAGGGCCAACTTGGGAAGGATCTTTCTGTGATCCTGTCAACTCTTTCCACAGTCAAGACAACAGGCCTAGACTCTTGGAAACATCACACCAGACTCAAACCTTGGGAAACTGTCACTGGAAGTGAACAACCACCCACATCCTCCTGTGAACCCATAGAAGACTTAAGATTCCTCTTCAAGAAAAAAGACAAAGACTTCAGGTAAACTTAAAGCTGTGCACGTACTCAAGATGAAAATGCCTAGTGTTTATCGAGGGCCTCTAGATAGGATCTCTGTGGAAGCACCTCTGACTGCCATTCAAACACGGTGACCCTGTTCAGCCTGAAGCAGCTAGATTGGTCTTCTGCCCCTTTACCTTTATAGCAGTTTGTGTTACTACTTCAGAGAGGGAATATTACAGGCAGCTGAGCCAGTTAGAAATATTATAGCTGTCAGACAGTGCTAGGCCCTTGAGGAAGCTGGCACAGAAGACCAGATGTCTGATAACCTTGGAGGAGACACACACTTTATGATGTCGGCCAGATCTCAAAACAGAAGAACTACACCTCTTGCTGCGGGCCAGATCTCAAAACAAATGCAAGCACACCCTTAAGTATAATCCTTAGGGATTAAGTCTGGATCATCTTATACCCATTTTGCAAATTCCCATTTCCCTACCTTTGAGCCATCTAATCTCATGGTTTTCCTCTATAAAAAGTCCTTGGGAAAGACAGTCTGGGGCAACAAGCTTGGGATCCCTTTCTGTCTTCTTCAGACAGAAGCTTTCTCTCAATAAATATATTCTACTCTTCATTCTACTCTGTTGTTCTTAAAATTCTTTCTTTGATTTTTGAGTACACGAACTCACGGACATAGCACGTTGGGAGTTTCATTGCCCTATATCAGTAGAAGAGGAGACCTTGGTGTCTTTAGGTCTCACCAAATTGCAGAGCCAACTCCAGGAACCTCTAATGCCATTAAAGAATTCCATCATTATAATTCTGTTTCTCTAGGACCACTCCCAGTAACAAAATCTGTATTAGTCAAGATTTTACTAGAGAAAAAAGATATAATACTTGAGATATACAGATGTATAAGAAATGACAAGATTGGCTTATGATGGTCAGCCACAGAGTCGGATGAGGAAGTGTGCAGAGAGTGCCTACACAATGGAGGCAGAAGGATTCATTCCAAGGTCTGGAGTTCACCCTAGTGTCTTGTGCAAGTCCACACCAGCAGGCTGATGGGTCTGCAACAGAAGGCTGAAGGCTCTATGATGAAAGGCTGAAGAGTCTATGCTGGAAAGCTGAAGAGTCTACAGTGGAAGCCACGGGATGAGGTCCAAACCAAATGTGAAAACTGGGGTTTCTCCAAAAAATTGAATGTATTTGTCCTTCCTCCTTTCCTTCTATACCTCCAGGTAATGAGCCACCCTAGGTTGGGTCTTCTACATCCTAGCATATAGAGTTGTTAAACCATTTAGTTAAGCTTCTAAATGTCTCAAGTTGACACAATCCATCATGGGGTCAGAAGATGCTGGGAGCCCAGAAGTATGATCTGGATAAAGAAGAAAGATTGAGGATGTTGGAGAGATAAAATTTACTCAACAATAAGGCCTAGTTCCCCATCCCATCCATGATAGAAAATGATACAGGGCGATATCTCTGTTACTGTGGCAGCCCTGCTACTACTGAGAGCCCAGTGATGCCCTGGAGCTGGTGGTGACAGGTCAGAGTTGCAGCCCTGGGCTCTGCCCTGAGGAAGGGATCTGCTCTCAGGAGTGCCCCCCTCTCACAGCCCAGTCCTGGGGACAGTGTGGGAGGTGTGAGTCCATTTCACATGCTGCCTTCTCCTCTTCCAAGGGTCTACAGCAAATCCAGCCTCTCAGCCCTGTGGTGACCTCAGGAGGGAATGTCACCCTACAGTGTGGTTCAGGGTTAGGACTCGGCACATTCATTGTGACTAAGGGTGGAGAAGACAAGCTCTCCTGAACCCAGTCAGTACCCAGTGCTGTGAGTCAGGGAAGGGTGAGTGCCTGTGGGAAGAGCAGGGAGGGCTCTAGGGAATGGTGCAGAGAGGACCCTCTGAGCATGTGTGTCTCAGCAGAAACCTGAACACAGAACAAGCCTGTGACTGTCACAGGAATGACCATTACTGCCAGGGAATAGGAAGTGCAAGGCCAGATGAGGACACAGCCCCTTGTCCAGGAGCAGGCTGAAGTTCAGTGCCACTGGAGGTGATGGATAAAAGACAGAAGTGTCAGTGCCCAAGTGCGGGGCTCAGTAGGGCTCAGTTCCAAGGGTCGCTGGACTCTGATGGAGCTTATGAAGCCACTGGAAGTTTGTTCATGGAGGCTCTGAAGCATGACAGTTCTCACTCTGAAGCCCCTATGGGATTGAGTGAAGGTGCAGAGCAGAGTCAAGGAATAGCCTTTGTCACTGTCTCCCTGCTTCAGAACCCTGAGCATGAGGATCCTGAGGGAGTGACTTACACTCAGGTGCATCCCTGCAGATGAAGGTGTGCAAGGTCTCTTCTGCTTCAACCATGTAAAGGCCATTCCTGACATGCAAGTCAGACCCACAGAACAGGACAGATGGAGGGATAAGTAAGGCGAGTGTTGTCCCCTGCAGGTCCCCAGGCTTTCTCAGGCCTCACACTCATTCTGGTCCCCAGCCTCTTTCCCTCCAGGAAGCTGACTGAATGCCCCCAGGCATGACCTGTGCCCAGCTGAGCAACTCCAAGATCAGACAGGATCCAGCTGCAGCTCCTTCTTCCCAGGAAGGGCAGCTCCCAGCTGTGCCCAGTGTATATGCCTGCCTCGTAATCCATGAGCCCGGGAGAGATCTCAGACCACACAGTGCAAGGATTGGTACACAGGGGCCTCAGGAGGGACAGGAGCTGCCCCACACACATGTAGCTAAGGACCAAGGACAGCCTGTGGGCCTGGTGTGGGACCCTGAAATTGTCTAGACAGCACCTCCTCCTGTAGTGCTAGGTAGCAACACCAACACACATGAATATTTAACAAGTTGGTTTTTAAAATAACTAATACTAAGCCAAGGCACTCACGAAATTATCAAGTTTATCACAAGAGTAAAAGTATGCATCAAGCTTATGAAGCATCTGTACTTTAGAATAAATGAAAGCCTTAAAGGAGTTGAAATAGAAAAACAAGAAATCAGAGATTTTCCTTTACATGAAAATAGCATTTATTACATGAAAATAGCATTTATTTTGACAAAGTAAGAGAGTATGAAATAACACTCATAGTAACCAACAGTAATTTAAACTAAAATAATATAAATATAAGTTTGTCCTTAAAATCTAATAAAGTTATGATACCCTGAGAACACTGAAAAGGCAAACAATATTCACAAAAGAAATACAGAAGTAATGTGTATCAGCTTGTACAGTTGGGGAAGATGATGTTCCCACCAGAAACTCTCTCCCATTTTTCATTAGAGAAAAATGACATCAAGGACCCCCTGGGTTAAACAATAGCAAACAACGCACCCTGGATTCTAAATCTATGAGCAAGGTGGGGTGGCCCCAAGAATCATGGCTTCATGAGTAATTTAGATCATCAGAGTATTTTACTACTTTAATGACAAGGGAAGATGTGTTCACCTGACCAGATGAAGAAAAGAATGCTGTGGAAAGCCAGCAGGTGTTTACAATTTCAAATATTAGGCCAAGTGCTCAAATGAATTGTATGGAAATTTACAAATCACCTGGAAGAAGCTTCCTGCTTACAAAGCAAGAACTGATATCTTTGCCCCAAGAATTAGAAAGAAGAGAAGGAACTGTGTCGCTGGGCTTCTGTTCTACATTGCTCTGGAGGTCCAGACAAGGGCATGAAGGCAACACGGTGACAGCAAACAGCAATGAGACATAACAGAAAGCTAAGAACGAGCTGTGACTCTTGAGAAATTCAAAAAGTCATCATGTGAAGGCAGCTTGATTTTGTATGTAGAAAACAGAAATTCTTAGGAGGAAGATAAAGGTATCAAAATACTGGATACAAAATGAAAATGTAGCCTTCAGACATTTGTGGATACTGGGAAAGGCACAGCTGCCCCAGCAGAAGGAACAGAGGAGCCCTCAGCCTGTGCTCCCAGGAAATCCAGGCTGTGAGAACACACATATAGTGATGTTAGGAAGTGTTTCCAGGGTGAACAGGGAGAGCCTCAGGGAGGATTAGGAGGACAGACAGGAAAGTCAGACCTAGAGAAGTCAGGCCATTAGCCAACTTCAAGGAGGCGACCTAGGACAGTTTGTCAGAGGACAATGACAGAGGGACGGTTCACCTCCAGTGGTGTCCCCAGCAGGGCATTGGTGTGCAGGACACAGAAACCTCACTGTGGCCTGGCCTTGTCTGTGATGCTGGGTGTGCATGACTCAGGAGGAGTGGTCACAGGGTGGACAGTTCCATTCCAAGGGCAGAGCAGGGTCAGCTTCTGCCACACTCACTTCTCAGGGGAATGACACAGGGACAGTTCAGTCCCTGTGGTGTCACAAGAAGGGTCGATGAGAGCAGAACTCAGGGACTTCACTGCAACCAAACCATGCAGGTACTGCCAGGTGTGAGAGACCTGGGAGGAGAGGTCACAGGGTGGATGGCTCCAGTTCAAGGGCAGAGCAGCATCGACTCCTACCACAGCTTCCCTTGTGTCATGTGGATGGCTTTCCCATCATGCTTTTTCCCTAACAGATATTTGCTGTTCTGCCAGGTATCGCCCCTTGTAAGGTAGATCTTGGTGCCCAACTCCAGTGGTCACAGTATGACCTCTATATCTCCTAAGCTCATCCACTGTCACCATGTGTGCAGGAAGCAGAGGTGCCCCTGGGTGTGTTGAGGGCCCATGGCTCCTGCTGTGAGATGTTCCTGAACCAGGGCTGCATTTGTACTGTGAGGTTTTCCAGCAGGAGACATATGTGTCCACTTAGTTGCATTTTACACTGATTACCTAAAAGCCAGTATACTTTAGACCTCAAAAATGCTAGAGTCCTCCCTGGCCCAGCATGAAGATCACCCATAGGACCCAGTGCAGGTGCCAGCAAAGCACCGCTCCTCATGCCTGGTGGGGACGGGCTGGTTGCTCCTTCAGTAAGAACCACACTCTGCTTTTACTGCAGCATCGTTAGACCCGAGGGAAGGTGAGGTTTAAATTGGGTGGATGAGGATCACTGTCCAGTGAAGGGGCCAATATTAACCTTTTCCTCAGTACACATAAGCCATCACCACACTGAGTTATCCTTTGTGCTACATTTACCATCAACACTGCCTACAGTGGTCATGTGTCCCTGGGTGTCACTCCATGCTGGGTTCAGTAATAAGCCCACCTGACTAGAGCAGGTGAGCTCTGTCACTTATCCTGAACCTGCACAACTCAACCTCAGATCAGAGTCTCATTCACTCGTAAGTGCAGCTTTGGGTGGTAGCCTGGATCAGGGGACTGGATCACAGCTGTCTGACACCTGAATCCTCCTCCAATGAGTTTAGAGTAGAGTGTGATGCTGGCAAGTTAAACCTGGTGGGAAGGGGTAGTCACATTGTGAGGGCTGTATGGGCTGGAAGCTCATATCTTCCACAAATTCTTCAGCCAGCTCACTGCTTCCTGCCCACCACACCATGGACCGTTTCTCCTCTCCCACACAACACAGCCCCTAATCCAGCCACATAGAGACTGAAAGCTTTACAAGCTGAGCCAAAATAATGCTTTACTCCTTTAAATTTTGGGTTCCCATAATTCTGTCAAAGCAACAAGAAAGTACCTAAGACACCCACCAAGAAGGGAAGCAAATCTTGCTCACTGGGTCTGGTGTTTGTGTTGAGTATGGGATGACTGAGCTCACAGCACCTGTCTGAGGACTCAGAATGTCTGACTGACTTACTTGGAAAATCTCACCTCCTGTTCTCAGGTCAGGGCTACCAGCTCCCCATGAACTCAGAGGGGAGGGGAGCTCAGGAAGGTGAAGGCCAGATGGGGGCTATGCCCAGAACATCAGTGGGTGCTGATGGGCTGACAGACATGGGAAAGTCCCCTGAGAAATGGTGGGACAAGGAGCTGGGATAGCACTGCAGGTCAGGTGTGTTTCCTGGAGTAATAAATGCAGGTATAGAGAATATAGCCCCAGAAGTTACAGATATAAAAAAATATTTCTATTGTTACAGATTTAAACAGCCATTAGATGCTGCCTATTGACTGGAGGAAACCATGGACTCAGGAGCAAAGGGGAGCACAGTAAGTGGCCTCCATCACTCTCAACCTCACATAGGAAATATGCAAGTCCTGGGCCTGACCTTAGAGGATGCTGGGTTAGAAGCTTTCCCAGTGGGGAAACTCATACCACTAATCATTTAAAGAAAGCACATTGGTCATTAGGAATGGAGGCAGTAGGAACCAATGGGCTAACATTTTTCAAGCTGTAAATATGCCTCATCCTGGAGGCTATAACCTGAAAATGGGAATTTCAACAACATAGACAGACTTACACTTCTCAGGAGTAAGTGTCTGTGGAACTGTTGAATGTGTCTCCCCACCCAAGCCCCATGCTGTGATGACCTGCACCTCACATAAGAAGATGAGGAAGAGGTGAGGGAGGGACACTGGGTATGGAGAGGTCACACAAGGGACCTAATGGCCCAGAGCACACACTCAGGAAGGTTCACTTCAGACAGAAACATAAAGACAGCCAGGAGCAAGGAAAGAGACCCTTAGTAACTGAAAGGAGACTCAGAGAGGGAGGGAGAGGGAGGAGAAGGGGAATGAATGAATTCAGATTGTACTGAATACATGTAGCTACCCCCAGGTAAATATGTAAACATTATTTCCTGCAAAAGTGTACTTGTAAAATATTTAAAAAGAATAGAAACAAAGAAAAAGAAACAAAAAACTAAAAATGAAAGGCTCTTTCTCTTTCTCTCTCTCCCTCTCTCTGCTCCCTATCCCTGCTGCTGTGACCATCTTTCTCTGACTTTTGCTGTGATGTTTCTGTCTCCCCATGGCCCTAAAGCAATGGAGCTGGGTGACTGTGCACTGCCATCCCTGGAACAATCAGTGGAAATGAAACTTTCCCCATCTAAGATTTCTCAGGTGTGTTGTGACACCCACAGAAAGCTCACACATCTACCTTACAGAGAGCACTGGAGGGAGTTCTTCATGTTTAGACCTAAGGTACTGACCAACAGCGCTGGCCCAGGGTATAGCTCAGTGGCAAGGCACCTGCTCAGCACCCATGAAGCCCTTGGTGTGGTCAGTGAGACCCATAAACAAAATGATGACAAAACACAGTAGCATGAAAGCCTTTCACATTGCAGGTTATTGGTGAAGATGAGTATATAAGGAAATGCAGAATACTGGTGCATCATCACTGCAGGATATAAATCACATTAATTCTGGGGTGGAAGTTACACGCAGCACAGCAGAGCAGGGGTTGGAGCTCTTACCTAGCTTACTTAGCATATTCAGTTCTCTTGGTTTGTTTCACAGTACTGCAAAATATTTAAAAGACAAAACTCTATCAACTATAGCTGCTGGGCACCTTGGCACACATCTGGGGCACGAGGATCAGCTTGAGTTCCAGCCAAGCAGGGCTGCATAAGTTCAAGGCCAGCCTGAACTGCATAACCTCAGCCTGTCTCAAATAATTAAAAAAAAAACTTTAAAAAACTATGGCTCTAAAATGTGTTAGTAGGTAACTGACTTCAAACATGTAAATTAAGTGGTTGCACAATATATTGGAAGGAATAAAAGATAGACCCTCTGTATGCACATCAAGTGAAATTTGAGAATAGAATGGATGATGTAAAGGGCAGCGTCTTCTACAAACCTCACACTAATCATCAATAACAATCTAGAAAGCTATGGGGGAGGTGAGGAGGCAGGATCGGTCCTTAGCATTACAGAGAGGCACTGCATCAATATAAATCCTGAAAAGGCATGGGGTGCAGCTCAGTGGGGGAGCACTTTCCTAGGATGCCTGGAGCCTGAGTTCAAAGTACAGCAACTAGGTGAAAACAAAATGAAATCACATGCATATAAACAAATGAAATAATAAGAAGGAAGTTTGCAGCCAAAAATTTGTATGTTTTGAATTTGTTAAAAATATAAAAGGTTTCTAATAAATGACTTATCAGGGACCCCAGGGAATTGGAAATATGCAAATCAAAGATGTTCTCCCTTGCAAGAGTTGATTTTTAATCACATTAACACAGCTGACCACTTTCTTCCATGAGAATCCCTGCCTCACTCCTGCTAATCACCGGAGTCTCCCTAACTCCCTGTGTGCTGTCTGGTGTTGTGGGTGTCTCTTTTCCCTGCCCCTGACCTGCATGGAGTTTCCTCTAGTCCCTCAGCATGTCTCTGCCCTCCTCCTCCTGCAGCAGGAACCTGCATCATCCCCGAAGCATCTCCATGGCCAGGAGATGACTACCACGGTGAGGAGCATCATGCTCTGCAGATAGACAGGCTGAGGGAGGAGGGAGACCCATGGGAGGCTGTGAGAGGAAGGACCTTCCCTGGGCACAGTCACCCAGAAGGGACCAGCTCTGAAAATCTCCCGGTCCATTGCCTGCTGTGTCCTGGACCTCAGTGAGGTGAGCATCAGTCAGGAACATGCAGGAGGAAGGGGAAACTCCATATCCATCTGGAACTCAGTCTGTTTTGGCCCTGGGAAAAAACAGCCCAGGTGTCAGTGGATGTCAGTTCCGCTTCCTGTGGAGTTCCTGATGTGACCACCCTATGAAGGGCAGAAACCAGTTCCCAGCTGTGAAACTCAGTGTGTCAGGCACCGTGGTCTTTTTATCCACACAGTCTCGCCTTGGAGGTAGGAGACACCATGACCACCATGCTCACGGCCCTGCTCTGCATTGGTGAGAACTAAATGTGGGGATGGAAACCCCTAGTCTGGAACCCACAGCCCTGGTCCATCAGGAGACCAGGGGCTCAGGAGGCTTTAGGGAGCAGTGAACCTGCTCAGGGACAGGACAAGGTCTCACAGGAAACTCTCTTCCAGGGCTGAGTCTGGGCCCCAGGACCCCAGCGCAGGCAGGTGAGTGTGTCCCCAACTGTCCCAGGTCCATCCTGTTCCTGGGGATCAGGGGCCATGCCTGGGCAGTGTGAATGGAGCACAGCAGGAATAGGCTGCTGCTGGGAAGTCTGGATGATCCTGGCGCTGAGAGCTGGGATCTGAGGGAGGAGGAAGGTGCTGGGACCCACCTGTGATTTCTCTGCAGGGAACCTGCCCAAACCCAGGCTCTGGGCTGTGCAAGGATCTGTGATACCAAGGGGTGGCTTGTGACCCTCTGGTGTGAGTGGACTCTGCAAGTCCAGAAATATGGTCTGTACAAAGAGGGAAGCCAAGATCCCTGGACAAGACAAACATCACTAGAACCCAAGAATGTGGCCATGTTCTCCATCTCATCTCTGACAGAGCACCATGCAGGGTGATATTGGCGCTACTATTGCAGTTCTTCTGGCTACTCAGAGCCCAGTGAGCCCCTGGAGCTGGTAGTAACAGGTGAGAGGACACTCAGGGTACCACCCCCAGCCTCTTCCCTTAGGAAGGGGTCTCCTCTCAGGGGTGTCCCTGTCTCTGTCCCCATCTCACAGCCCAGCCCTGGGACAGTGTGGGATGTGTGAGTCCATTTCACCTGATGCCTCCTTCTCTCCTAGGCATATATAGCAAATCCAGCTTCTCAGCCCTGCCCAGGCCTGTAGTGACCTCAGGAGGGAACATGACTCTCCATTGTGGTTCACAGCTATGATTTAACAGGTTCATTCTGACTAAGGAAGGAGGAGACCAGCTGTTCTGGATGCTGGACTCACAGAGAGGCCCCAGTAGGCAGGTCTAGGCCCTGTTCCCTGTGTGTCCAGTGACCCCTGGGCATAGGTGGAGGTTCAGGTACTATGGCTGTTACAGAAGCAAACCCCAGTGTTCAGAGCAGAGTGACACTCTGGAGCTCCTGGAACCAGGTGAAGAACTTCTTTCTTTGACCCAATCATGTTTGCATCCCTCAAAAATTGACCAGGGCCCTACTACAGAGGACACATAGTAAGACATGTACAGAGCTGGAAACCTCAGTATGATGGTCATTGAGACCCACAGGGCAGGCCAGGAGGACTGGGATGTGATAGGAACCAGTTTCTCAGCCCAGCTTCTCCTCTCTCCAGGGTTGTCTGGGAAGCCCTCCCTCCTGGCCCATCAGGACCCTGTCCTGGACCCTGGACAGAACCTGACCCTCCAGTGTTACTCTGATCTCGGCTATAACATATTTGTTCTATCCAGGGAGATGGCAGGTGACTTACCCCAACACCCTCACTGGCAGCCCCAGGCTGGGCTCTCTCAGGCTGAATTCCTGCTGGGCCCTGGGACCCGGTCCCATGGGGGCCACTACAGATGCTATGGTGGACACAGTCTGTCCTCTGAGTAGTCAGTCCCCAGTGACCCCCTCAACATCTTGATCACAAGTGAGGAGCCCAGCTCAATCAGGGGCAGAGTCACTGAGCAGGCCCTGCTGGGGAATTCCAGGAGGTGACAGCCAGCATGGGTGTAGGATGTCACAGAGGGAAAGAAATAGAGAGACAGGGAAGGTTAGGAGGGGCAGAATTAGGAGAAACAGAGACAGACAGAGAGCAAGGTTCCTCAGAGAGCCCTCCTGAGGTCTCAGATCAGAACAAGCTGGGGCAGCCCCTCACCACCTCCTTCTCTCCAGGTCAGGTCCCTGCCACACCATCCCTCTCGGTACAGCCAGCACCCAAAGTGACCTCAGGAGAGGATGCAACCTTCTGTGTCACTCATGGATTCCAATGAACACTTTCCTTCTGTCCAAGGAAGGGCAAACAATCCCCCTCTGCATCTGAGATCAGAGTCCTGAGCTCACCAGGCCCAGGCAGAATTCACCCTGGGAGCTGTGAGCTCAGCCCTCGGGGGGACCTACAGGTGCTATGGCTCTCAGGACTCAGCTCCATATCTATTGTCACAGCCCAGTGAATCCCTGGAGCTCATGGTCTCAGGTGAGCTGCCTATGACCCTGGCATGGCTGAGCTCAGTATCCCTTGGATGGTCTCTCAACAGAACCCTGGGCTGGTTTGGTGTGAGGGACTCTGGAAAAAGTCATTGCCTACAATTTCTTGTCTAAAACATGCCCTGTGGGCAGAAGCTGGTCTGGGGAGGCCACAGCACAGGCAGAGCAGAGGACAGAGGTCCCCCCTGGGGCAGCTCTGTCCCATGCCCCTTGAGTCCTCATCCCCAGAATGAGACCCATCCCCACTTGTGGTGCCCAACTCCACATCAGGAGTCCTGGACTCTGTCCCAGTGACCTTTGTCCAGGCTGCCTTGAGATGCTCAGCTTATGTCAGTCCTGGTTCCAGTCTCGGCTCTGCTGGTGCCCAGGTGCAGAGAAGAGGGACTAAGAACCTAGATTCCCAGAGGCTCAGAATCAGGGCTGCATGGGGTGGTTTCAAAGTTGAGAGCAATGTTGGGGTTCAGCCTGGGGAGGAGCAGCAACTTAAGTGGGGATCAGGGAGCCCAGACCCTCACCTCCTCATTCCTGCTAGGAGGTCCAGAGGATCAGCCCCTCACCTCCAGGGATCCAGGACCCCAGGATGATGAGTGAGGGTGCTTCTGGGAGGGGACCTGGTCAGGGGCTGAGCTGGGGACTGCTGCAGCCTCCTCTGCAGATGCTGACTCGGACAAGCCCCTCCTGTATGGGCCTCAGTTTCTCCAGGTGCGGAGGAGAGACCTGGTCATGACCTTCCCTTTGGTCTTTCTATTGACATTGCTGTGATCCCAGGAGAGGTGGTCTCTCAGGGGAGCCTGCAAGACCTCACACAGCTGTGGTCCTTTTGACCTCTGCTGTGACAGTGACAGTGTGCAGGGGAGGCCTCTTGGCCATGGCAGAGTGTTCAGGCTCCTTCCCTCCAGGTCAGGAGACTCAGGTCTGGTGCAGAGAGCAGGGCAGAAGTCCGACTCCCCAGACTTCATCCCCATCTGGGCATCTTGCTGGTTTACCTGGGCTGGCAGTTCCCCTCTCTCAGCCTCTGCTTCCTCCTCAGTAACGTGTATGAGACAGGATCTAACTATGTAGTTTACTTGTACTGTAACTATGTAGTGGCCTTTTCCTGATTACATAGCCCAGATTGGCCTTGACCTAAGTAGCTCAGGCTGGTTTGGAACTCAGGTAATCCTCCTGCCTCAGCCTTTGAATGCTGGGATTATAGGTCTGTATCACTATACCTCACTCTGGAAATGTTCTTTTTCCTAGATTAGAGAGCACACTTTTCTGCCTCACATACACATGTGTAGTTATACATCTGCTATCACGTAACCATGCACACACGCAGTGATTCATATGCAGAATGTGTGTGTCTACATCTGTAGATGTTCATACCTCCAGGCTTTCATCCGTATTCCCAGCACTGCTCAACTGGAACACTTTAATTCATTCATTGCTGCTTATTTAGCATAGATTTATTCTTCTAGGAGATGGAAATTCATTTTTTATAAAGCTCTGCCATTATTGACATGTAGAGCATATATAGTATAGTCCCTGTGTGTGTATGTGTGCATGCATGCATGCGTGCCTGTGTGTGTTGTGTTGGTGCATGCCCAGCTCTGTGAGTTTTCCTACTGCATGATAATCAGTTATCAAAGGTAAACTGGGTGATCACCAGGGGATTCCCCGTGTGTTCCTGATGTTCAGGGGTCCTCCTCCCTGGACCCTGGGCCCTGTGCTGGTGAGTCAGGGAAGCCACCTCTGAGGTGGTCATCTCACATCTTCTGGTGACGCTCACAGAGCAGCAAGTGTTCAGTGACTCGGGTAATTCTGAACTCCTTAACCCTTATTCTCATGCATCCCCAGCTCTCAAAACTCAGATATCCTTGGTTCCACAGTGGCTCAGACATGAGATCTGTAGTCATGGAGTCTGGGGAGCCTGAAAAGCCCACGAGGAGGCCTGAGGGAACTTGCTGCTGCAGGGAAAGGGCTCATTCAGGCCCCGCCTAGGGTTCTCTCAGGAGAAGCAGACACAGGGTGTGGAGCTCGGGCAAAAGCTCAGGCCTCTTAAACACTGTACCTATCATGCTTGTCATCCTTGTCCTTGGTTCTCAGGGACAGCTGAGGCCATCGGCCCACAGCAAAACAATTCAGTGTCCAGGATGGGTGGTAGGAAAATTCTCCATTATGGGGTTGGACACACAGTGTCCAGTACTGTCCAAGGGAGGCAGGTGGCTTGGTGAGCAATAAGGAACCCTGGAAGCACTGTCCTCTGTCTGACTTCTATGCCCTCTGTGTCCCCATCCCCAGCCTCTCACTCCCAGGACTACACAGTAGGAAACCTCATCCAGATGGGCCTGGCTGGCCTGGTCCTCATGGTCCTGGGGACTCTGCTATTTGAGGCTCAGCACAGCAGAAAAAGGACTCAAGATGCTGCTGGGAAGTAAAGGCCCTGCTGAGAGTGAGAGCCTGGGGAATAAACCCCATGGTCTCAGGAGGCTCTGGAAGGAAATTCAGGGCATAACTGGGGAAAAGTCCACGAGGCAAATGCTCTCAGAGCAGGGCAATCAGAAGGCATCACACACATAAGTTTTTCCTCAGGGAACTGCAGAGCTTCCCACTGCCTTGCTGCAGGCTCTGCTGACCACCACTCCTCTCTTTTCCCGATACCACATGCATATGTAAGGCCGCGCCCAACAGGCAGAGTTCAGGTCTCACTTTTGCATGCTTTGTGCCCTGTGTCACTTCCATGTGGCATCTTCCTTAATCATGACTCCAGCCTTCCCCAGTGTGTATGAATGAGACCCCATCCTTTCAGCTGACAACCCAGAGCTTGTTCAAATAACAGAAAAAGGTGCAAAATTGAGTTTCCAGCATGAAAAATGCTAACACAAAATGATGTGCTAACACCTTCTCCGTGCCCCGAGACCCACCAGCCATCATCAGGTGACCTTTGTGGAGTTTCTGATGAAATACAATGACCTGAGCGCAACCCACTAAATTTTTACCGGGTCTTGCTAAGTTGCCACGCTACCCAATCTTGCTTTGAGTTTAGTGGCCTTGATTCCCTCTATGCTGGAATTACAGGCATTTGCCACTACAACTGGCTTCAAAAGTCACTTTTGAAAAGAGTCCTGGTTTTTGGTGTTCACTGAGCATTGTAACATTCCTTTCATGGCCAATTTGAAAATGCCAATGTCACAGTGCTTTCACAGAGTTCAGAGGTGGTGCACAGAACTGGGGAGCATTCTCACCACTTCGCTGTTCACTGCTGCTGTTCACATGAGCAACTGACTTTTAGATTAGCCTTGAATCAACCTTGCTATAAGCACCTGTTGGTTCCAGGAAGGTTTTACTTCTTGGTCACCTCTTTCTGATTGCCTGCATTGACACAGGTACCATCACTGATCAAAGGCATTTCTATGTGTCCTTCCTGACCTGTGCTCTTGCCTTTCTTCAGTGAGAGTGCTCAAGCAAGGACCTGCTGGGCAGGGCTGGGGTGGGCTGGGGTGGGCCCTCCTCACCTACTCTGGATCCTAGGCAGGAAGTTTCCGGTTTCTCATGGTGAAACATGCTGCTTCCTCCTCCTCCTTCCTGCTTCCTCCTCCTCCCCTAGTACTGGGAATTAAACTTAGAGCCATCACCATGAAATATATTCCATGACCCTTTTTGAAGTTATTTTGGGACAGGACCTCACCAAGCCATGGAGTTGCCCAAGCTGGACTTGGACTCAAGAACTTTCTGATTCAGCCTCCTCCCATGCTGTGATAATGGTATAAGCCATGGCCCCTGGCTTTTTATCTTTATTTTTTTTCAATTTAAAAAAAATAAAAATGGTAGAAATGATACAGAATTCTAAATATGTTCACTGGAGAAAGGATAGCCTCTGTACTAAATGATGCTGGAAGAACAGGCTCTCCACACTGCCAAAGGCTGAAACTGGGCCCATGTGTATCACCATGCACCAAACTAAAGTCAAAATGGGCCAAAGATCTAAATATTAGAACAGAAAACATTGAATCTACTGGAAGACAAGGTAGTTAGAAATTTTGGAGACACAGAATAGGCAAAGAGTTCATGAGCAAAACGCAGACCACAGGGGAAGTACTTCAAAGAATCATCAACTGGGATCTCATTTATCTCTATTCTTAATCAGGTCAAGGATGTTCTCTTTACCTAATTTAGTAAGAATTTTAAGAATTAATTTTATTGCTACATGTTAGATACACGTAATGGTCGCGCTCACTAGAGGAAGCTACACCTGTCCATATTTCTTGATTCTTCTTCTTTTCTCCCCTGAAACCCCTCTCCTTCCTTCAACCCCTCTTCCCTTCAGTATTTACCAAAGCTTTGTTTCCATTTTTCATCTGTTCTTTTTTTCTTTTCCCATCCTTCCTTCCTTTTCCTCTCTCTCATTCCTCATTCCCTTTCCCATTTGAATATTTTCTTTCTATCACACATTTTGGTCCTTACTTACCCTTTCAGTTTGTCTCACTAGAGAAACAATGTGATAATTAAATATGTATGTCTGGTTTATTTCATTTAAGAGTATGGACTTTTATTTCCCCTAATTTCCTCACCCCTGTTTTGAATACTTTATTTTACAATATCACTTATACATTTTTGCTTCTTATTTACACATTCAGCATTTTCCACCAGAGAAAAAATGTGATACTTACACAAGTGAGTCTGATTTACTTCACCTATGAGTGTGCTCTCATGGTGCATCCATTTATCTAGACATGCCTGAAGTCTATGCTTCTTTGTAGCTGAACACTTCTCCATTGTATAAAGAAACCATATCTTTATCCATTCCTTCATTGATGGGAATTTTGGTTGTTTCCAAGGCTTAACTGTTACAAACTGTGTTGCTGTAAACATGAGTGCACATATATTGCTGTGGTGTGATGACTTTAATTCTTCTGGGAAAATACCCAGAAGGGCTGCACTGTGTGTCTTCCTCTGGCTGAAGACAGGAGAATTTCACTGCCCAGTGTGCTACCTGCCCCACGCTCTCATCTTCAGAGCAGCTCTCCTTCATTAAAAGTGAAAAATCAGAATGATCAAAAGTGAATTTAAATTTCTCTAGTATTGTCAAAAATGAAAACTTCAATACACTGTATAGTAAAGTGTAGTTCACAAGAATAGGTAATATTCACAAAATGAGAGAAATAAAAACATATGAAAACTTCTGAGAATTAAGGCACACTATCATTTTCTCTTCAAAATGAAATTCTGCAAAACGGCACCAAAATTGCCAAAACATGAGTTCACGTCAGATGTTTTACTCACTTTACTGACATCACATGTATAACTGGGTAGACATAAAGTAGCTAATGTTCAAAGTTTTCTTTTAAATGTTAACAGTGAATCATACAAAGGACAGGGTTATCAGGGCTGAACTCTTACGCAGAGTGAACAAAAAGGACTGGAAATGTAAAAAGAAGTAAAAATAGTGAGCCAGTATAAAATTGAAATGGAAGACAGATCAATGCCATAATCCTCTACTGAACTGCAATCTTTGAAGGAGATGCATGTAATCCATGGAGTGCATTTACTATATACATTGTCCATATGTAGATATTGGCCACTGTGCTCATGAGGCAGGGGATGCTGCCTAGAGGAGGAGACTCACATCTGGGCCTCTCAGAGGGCAGTGAGTACACAGCAGTGCCTCCCTATTGTTCCAGGGATGTGCAGTGTGCATGCACTGGGATTGTCTGGCCATGTGTTTGATGTGGCCTTGGTTAGAACTGTTGCACCCTGGGTCTTTATTGGAAACTGTCCCACTCACCTGCCCCCACTGTGCTCTGTGAGAAGGAGCTGGTCGTCTTCCTGTGTGGGCAGCAAGCAGTGAAGTGAACTTTGCAGAGTTTGACCTGGGGCTGTGACAATGACTCCCTATTTCTTTTCTACCTCTCCTCAGTTTCTACTTCCTCTCTTTCAGCATGCCCCAATCGTTCAGCCTCCCATGTCCGGTAAATCCTGGGAGGGAAGGGAGCAGAGAGGGTCACAATGGAGGAGCCTGTGCTGAAACATGGGGTTTACAGCACCCAGGCTGCAGGAGGAGCCTTGGGAGGCTGAGCTCATGCATTGCTGGTGTGCAGCCCCATCAGCCTCAGCCAACACCCAAGACCAGGCACAGTCGTGGAGGGCAGGGTCCACATGGGTGTGGGCCATCTCTCATAGGATTGCCTCTCCAGGATGTTGTCTGGTCCAGATCCTCTAAGCCACATGCTGTGCCCCCCGTCCCTGCTCAGCTTTCAAATACAAAGGGCTTCCTAGGTGGGAGGTATGAGGCAGGTGCCAGTGACCTAGGAAACTTTCCAGTGAATCCTCTGGCAGCGTACAGGCAAGGTGTCCCCGTACCTGAGGGTCTCATTCTGTTCAGAGAACTGAAACTAACCTGTCTTGTGCTAAGCCAAACTCCTCTAGGGACATGATGCTCAGAGTCTGGGTCTGGGTTGAGTTGGAATCACCTCTGTGAGGAGGAAGCCCCTCTACATTTCCTCTCTAAGCCTGGTCTCCTGCTTGCCTATGCAGGCATCACAATCTTTCTACCAGCTTGGCTAAGCCCTGCTTTCCCTGGGATGATGTGATGCTGTGTGGTCAGCCATGCTCATACGGGTTAGGATTCTGATCTCTGAGCTCCACAGTGGATTTCTAAACAACAATGTCACTGAGCACTGTTTTGTATCTGACCCCTCCACACAAAGAGGACCAAAGGGCGGGTGGGACAGGAGCTCCCTGAGCCAACAACCTCCCTGCAGCTGCCAACCTATGTGTATCCCATAGTGCTGCCTTCAGGGGTGCAGTCTTGGGCTCTTATCCCTCCTCCTCCTTCTGTCAGGACCCTGCAGCCAAACTCACACAGGAGGTGACAAAGATGTGAGACCGCAGAACCCCTAGCAATGGATTACACTTACATTAACATTAGAATAAATATATAACAGTTAAATTCATCTGATTTCCTCCATCTGCTAGAATTCAGGGCCCACATGCTGCACTAGAGTGGAGGCTGTGATGTAGAAAAGCAGGAAGCAGGATTGGTCCTTGAGAGCAGCTTCCCTGCTGCTCTAGGTGATGGTGGGAATGCTGCATCACAGACCCATTTAGTCACAGAGCTGGGACTCATGCGAGAGACCCACAGGCCATAATATTTGACATCAATTACAGGAAGACTTTGTCTCCTGACATCAGATAACAAGCAGAATCCCTCCTGCACTGTCTCACACCTCCTGTGCTCCTAGAAATTTCTGGGATAGAGACTTTGCATCATCGCTGAGGCTGTGAAACTGTCCTGAGACCAGCGTCCTGTGGTCAGGGAGCCACAGCCGCTCTCTGCACTCTGTGTGCTCTGGAAGCGGGTTTCTGCTGACCACCCAAGGCTCCCTTCATCCCTCTTCTTCCCTGGAGTCAGTGTCTGTACAGAACAAGCCCTGGACCACTACTCTGAACTAGGGGCTCCCTAGCTGTTGGAATTAGCATGTGGTTTCCTTCCCATAGAATTCCCCATATTTCTGGGGCACTCAGTGTGGACACACAGTTTCCCTTCATCTCTCAGCCTCAGGGAGGAGGGTCTGTGGACCCCACGGTGTCTGTGGCCTTCAGTGCACAATTCACTGTTTAGTACCTGATCTCCCTGGCATCTCATGCCTGGAACATCGGTGCTCAGAGGCCTAGGTAATTCCCATTCACCTCTCTGAGTCAGGTGTCCTCCAAGGGTACTGTCCACAGGAGGGTTCAGGAACATGTGCTGGGGAATTGTGCTGATGTCCACCCCTGAAAGAGAAAGACTATATGGACCCCAGGACCTGCTAATGTGAGCCAGTCACACTTCTCTCCCTGGGCAGGAGGGTGACAGCTCTTCCTCTGCTGTCTGAGGCCTATGTCTGAGGGGCACATGGTGGTCAGTGGGCAGAGAGGAATCTACACACACTGTGAGCCTGCTGTGTGCAGGACAGCCACCCACGCTGCAGGGAACAGCCAGTGACGCAGAGACAGGGTAAAGAGGGACAGAGACATCCATAACCTTTCTTTCCCCAGACACTGCATGGAGCTGGGCCTGGTGCAGCTCACCTGGGGGTAAGAGGAAGCTACACCAGCAACAAACACTCTCAGCTTTGCAGCACAGCACAACCAGCCTCTCAATGGTGCACATAGTGTTTGTCTTTTAAATAGTGATGAGTAAACTTTAAAAATTGGGCCTTTAAAAAGCTTTAGCATTTTTCATCTCAACCATTTTGCTCTATACTCGAGTGTGGCTGCACCATTGTATGTGGGGAAAATGTGTTAACTAACTTTCCACTGGTAGCAGATTTGTAACTATTATGGTCCTTACTCTAAGCAAGGATCATCTGACCTGAAAATTCAATGATGAAACCTATTTTGTGCTGTTTTTAGAGTTGTTTCAGTGTTCTCTATTGATGCTTTTCCCTGAGGTTCCTAATGCATTGTTTTGCCTATATGAGCTTTTTCTCAGTTTTTCTGGAGTGCTTTCAAATCTTGGGAGACATGACATATTTAAAGTTTAGATTGGCAAAAAGGCTCCTCAAAACTATTAAAAAGCTGCCTTGGATCCACTTCCTGAGACAATACTTTCTGTCTGTGTCTTGATGCTCTAAGCTCTCCCAGAACCGCAGTTAAACTCCCCCCAGCACTCTGGGCTGTCTCCTGCCCACTCCTCCCCACTTTTCCAGATTCCACTCCTAGACCAATTCCACAGCCACTCCCAGTGGTGCCCATAGCTCATGTGACTCAGGACCATTCCTGCTCCATTCACCTGGTGATGCTGCTTCCACTTCAGGTTTGCCTCCTGCTTCTCTGTACTCTGGTCACAGGTCATCTCTGCAGGCCCTCTAGAAGCTTTGGGCCATGTGGAGATTCAGACAGGAACACAGGGACCATGGGACTGCTGTGCCCCTCCCTTTCTTGGCTTGAGGACTCTGAGCCTTCTCTCAGGGAGCAGTCACCATGCTCACCCCAGGTGCATATGAGGCTTCACAACCAGGAGCTCCTGCCAGCTCTAGCTACTGTCCTGGTGAGCAGAGGCTCTTCTCACATGGAGGACACTGAACAATGTTGCTCTTCATGCTGTGGCAAAGCCCTGCAGCCCTTCTTCTCCTTGGATCCAACACAGGGTGCTGGACAGGTGGAGCCTCTGTAGCCCCAGCTGAGCCCTCAGCCCTGGAGGGAGCACATCAGGGAGCAGCAGGAGCAGTCACAGTCCCTCGGTGTGCCCAGTACTGATTGTCACTGTCCTCACACACAGGTGAACATCCCAATGGTAAAGCACACATGGAAAGCAAAGACCTGCACATGGGACTCGGCCTGCCACCTCCTATTCACACAGGTCCACAATCTTTTGAAGGACAGCCCAGGCGCCAGGGAGGGTGAAGCCCAGCTGAGCTCTCACCCCACAGGACAGGAGTGGGAACAACTGTGGTGACTCAGTCTGGAGCAGGGGACAGGAGTTGTCCTTCAGGTCCCTAGAAGGAAAACCATGAACATGGGAAATGGGAATCTGAGTTTAGGAAGCAGCACACATTTGTTTCTGCTGCTGAGTCAGTCAGTGTGTGGTTACTGTAGTGAAATCCTTGAGACAGCCACCATAGAGAGAGGAAAAGAGATGACGGGAGAGGTCCCCTCCACCTCCTGTTCCTGTAGGATGAGTGATCAGGCTCTTGGTTTCCACTGAAGGTGTTCCTCTCAGCATCTAGGCCATGTGCACCACTAGACTGTGAGGTATTTCTGAAGTCTGAGAAAACTCTCCTAACTAAATACTCATTTAAAACTGGCCCAGGAGTGTGTGAGGATGAGGATCAGGGAGAGGTCTTGGAATGATGCAGGGGATGGGGAAGCTCCTGGACCCAGCCTTTGACTTCCTTTCAGGGACCCTTTTCCCACCCATGCTCTTGGTCAAGCTGGGTTCTGTGATCCCCCCAGGTAGATCTGTGAGCAGGTGGTGTGTATTCATCAGGGTTTTACTAGAGGAAACAGATATAACATGAGATATACAGATGTATAAGAAACAACAGTGGCGGTAGCCAGATCAGCCTTGGTGAGTGGGAGTTCATGTTGCTGAGCCCATGCACACCCTCCATCCCTGCCACCATGGCCATTCTGTGCATGGGCCCATTGGGCAATGACAGGTGGCTAAAGAAGGAGGTTGGGCACTGTCCAGAGAACAAGTCATCTTATCCAAGTGATTATTAAAGTCGTCTTCTGCTGATATTACCTTTTGGTGAGCATTTACATGGGGAACAAATATTTTTACATCCTTTGCTCATATAGAGAGGTCTGTCCACATACCTCTTCCCCAAATATCTTTGTCATCAATTTTCCAATTATGTTCCTTCCAAGTTCCTGACCATCTGGCTACACCATTGGCTAACAACCATGAATGAGTATACAGTCTCACATCTGGCCATTTCTTCTTCCAGGCAAAATGTACTACCAAGTGCACTGCTCAAAGTTCTGCCCACTATGACAATTTCCTTTCACCACTATCTTTTAAAGATATGCCTGAAAGGGATTGTAATGCTGCAGCTGTCCACTTGCGGGTAGTGCCTGCATAATGTGCAGAGCCATCTGTAAACCAGGCCCTAGCCTTCTCGTCCTCTGACAGCTGATAGTATGATACACCCCACAAGGCCCTACGTGTATTCTGGGAAACTGAAGGCAACATAGCAGGTATAGGAGCCACAGGTATCTGGGCAACTTCCTCATGTAATTGGCTTATGCCTTCTGGGCCTACTCTGGCTCGATCATGAACATACCATTTCCATTTAATGATAAACTGTTGCTGTGCACATCCAACTTTATGAATTGGTGGGTCAGATAATACCCAGGACATGATAGGAACTCAGGCAGCGTGGTGACCTGGTGTCCCATAGCTAAGCATTTAGTTTCCAATGGGGCCCAGTAGCAGGGTCAACAGCTGCTTCTCAAAGGGAGAATAGTTGTCTGCAGACCATGGCAGAACCTTACTCCAAAATCCTAAAGGCCTCCACTGTAATTCATTGATGGGGGCCTGCCAGAGGTTCCAAACAGCATCTTTATTTGTTACTGACACCTCAAGTACCATTGGATCTGCTGGATCATGTGGCCCCAGTGGAAGAGCAGCCTGTACAGCAGCCTTGACCTGTTGAAGAGCCTTTTCCTGTTCTGAGCCCCACTCAAAATGAGCAGCTTTCCAAGTCACATGGAAAATGGGACGGAGTAAGACACTTAACTGAGGAATGTGTTGCCTTCAAAATCCAAATGGGCCCACTGAGTTGTGCCTCCTTTATAGTTGTAGGGGAAGCCAGATGCAACAATTTATCTTATACCATAGAAGGGATATTTCTACATGCTCCACATCACCGGACTCCTAGAAATTTCACTGAGGTAGAAGGACCTTGAATTTTTGTTGGGTTTATTTCCCATCATCTGGCTCCCAAATGCCTTACTAACAAATCCAGCATGGTTGCTACCTCCTGCTCACTAGGCCCAATCAGCCTAACATCATCAATGTAGTGGACCAGTGTGATGTCCTGTGGCAGAGCAAAGTGATCAAGACCCTTCAAACTAAACTGTGACATAGGGCTGGTGAGTTAATATACCCTTGAGGTAAGACAGTGAAGGTATATTGCTGGCCCTGCTGGCCAAAAGTGAATTGTTTCTGATGATCCTTATGGATAAATATGGAGAAAAAGGCATTTGCCAAATTGACAGCTGCATACCAAGTACCAGGAGATGTGTTAATCAGCTTAAGCCCATCTGTCTTCTGCACAGGCCAAATGGGGGAATTGAATGGAGACATGGTGGGCACCACCACCTCTGCATCCTTCAAGTTCTTGATGGTGGCAGTAATCTCTGGGAGCCCTCCAGGAATGTGATACTGCTTCTGGTTTACTATTTTACCAGGCAAAGGCAACTCTAATGGCTTCCACTTGGCCTTCCCAACCATAATCACCCTCACATTACAGGTTAGCGAACCAATGTGAAGATTCTGCCAGGTACTAAGTACATCGATCCCAATTATGCATTCCAGAACAGGGGAAATGACTACAGGGTGAATCTGAGGACCTATTGGACCCAGTGTGAGTTGGACCTTTGCTAAAACTCCATTGATCACCTGGCCTCCATAGTCCCCTACTCTTAATGGAGGGCTGCAATGATGTTTTGAATCCTTGGAATCAGTGTTAGTTCAGAACCAGTGTCCAGTAGTCCCCAAAATGCCTGATCATTCCCCTTCCCCCATGGGACAGTTAGGCAGGCAAAAGGCCTTAGGTTCCTCTAGGGAATGATGGGAGAAAGATTAACAGTATAAATTTTTGGAGAATCAGAATCTTTCTCCAAGGAGTCCTGGCCTCCCTGTCATTTGAGTGGTTCCAGGTCTATAAACTGGCTCAAATCTGGGAACTGGTTGAGGGGAGGTGATTCCCTGTTACCATGATTTGAAATAAGGTTCAATTTTTTTGATTATATAAATCTAGTAAAAATTTGATTATATAAATCTAGTAAAAATTTTGTAGGCTTCCTGTCTATTTCACTTCAAGGAACACCATGGCTAATCAGCCAGTGCCAGAGGTCTGCACTTGTCAGATTTTTCTGGTCATTGTTCCACTTCTGTTGTCCATTACGGTAAGTACATGGAACCTGCTTTTGACAATTAAGTGCTGCCACTTGACCTCTGCCACTCGGGACCCAACCAAGCCCACTACCCTCAAATGTCCCACTTGAGTAACTGTGGTCCCATCTGTAAGGTCTGGCATGCAAAGAAGAGCAATGACAAGGCCCTTCAGGGATGCTGGTGCCCCCCTCAATTCCTAATCCAAGAATTAGGAAGGAGAGAAGGAACTGTGACACTGGGCTTCTGTTCTACATTTCTCTGGAGGTCGAGGCAAGGGCATAAAGGCAACATGATGACAGCAAATAGCAATGACACTGATGACAGAGAAAGCTAATGAATGAATTGTGACTCTTGAGAAAATTAAGAAATCATCATGGGAATGCAGCTTGATTGTGTACATAGAAAACAGAAATCATTAGGAGGAAGATAATAAACATATCAAAATGCTGGATGCAAAATAAAAATGTAGACTTGAGACACTCGTAGATACCAGGAAAAGCAGAGCTGACCCAGCAAAGGGAACAGAGCAGCCCTCAGTCTGTCCTCCAAGGAAATCCAGGTGGTAAGAACGCACACACAGTGACATGTTAGGAAGTGTTTGTGGGTAGGTCGGAAGAACCTTGGGAGGATTAGGAGGACAGAGGGGAAAGATAGATCCAGAGATGTCAGACCATCAGCCAACTCCAAGGATATGATCTAGTACAGTTTCTCAGAGGACAGTGACAGAGGGACAGTTCACCTCCAGTGGTGTTGCCAGCAGGGCATTTGGCTCCATTCCAAGGGAAGAGCAGAATTGGCTCCTGCCACAGCCACTTCTCAAGGGAGTGACAAAGGGACAGTTCAGTCCTTGTGGTGTCACAAGAAGGGTCCATGAGAGCAGAACACAAGGACCTCACTGCAACCAAACCATGCAGGTGTTGCCAGATGTAATGGATTTTGGAAGAAAGGTCATGGGGTGGGAGGCTTTAGTTCAAGGGCAGAGCAGCATTGGCTCCTGCCACAGCCCTTCTAGTGTCATGTGGATGGCTTTCACATCATGCACTTATGCTAACAGACCTTTTCTGTTCCGCCAGGTATCACCCCATGTAAGGGAGATCTCAGTGCCCAGCTCCAGTGGTCACAGTGTGGGCTCCATCTGCTCCTCAGCCCATCCACTGTCACCATATGTGCAGGAAGCAGAGGTGCCCCTGGGTGTGGTGATGGCCCACAGCTGCCTCCGGCTGTGAGATGTTCCCAAACCAGGGCTGCATTTGCACTGTGCATTTGCTCCATCAGGAGACATATGTGTCCACTTAGTTCCATTTTATACTGATCACCTAAGGGCCAGTATGCACTAGACCTCAAAAAATGCTAGAGTCCTCACTGGCCCAGGATGAAGATCACCCATAGGACCCAGTGCAGGTGCCAGCAAAGCACCGCTCCTCATGCCTGGTGGGGACGGGCTGGTTGCTCCTTCAGTAAGAACCACACTCTGCTTTTACTGCAGCATCCTTAGACCCAAGGGAAGGTGAGGTTTAAATTGGGTGGATGAGGATCACTGTCTAGGGAAGGAGCTGATATTAACCCTTTCCTCAGTACACATAATCCATCACCACACTGAGTGATCCTCTGTGTCCCCTCTAGGAACACTGTGCTCCGTTCACCATCAGCACTGACCACAGTGGTCATGTGTCCCTGGGTGTCACTCCATGCTGGGTTCAGTAATAAGTCCACCTGACTGGAGCAGGTGAGCTCTGTCACTTGTCCTGAACGTGAGCAATGCAATCTCAGATCAGAGTGATGACCTGCAAGTCTCACTCACACATAAATGCAGGTTTGGGGAGGGGCCTGTGTCATGGGACTGGATCACAGCTGTCTGACACCTGAATCATCCTCCAGTGAGTTTAGAGTAGAGTGTGATGCTGGCAGGTGAAACCGGTGGGAAGGGGTGGTCACATGGTGAACATGTACTGGAAGATCATATCTTCCACAATCTTTTCACCCAGTTCACTCCTTCCTGCCCACCACACCATGGACTGTTTCTCTTCTCTCACACCACAGGGCTCCTAAGCCAGAAAAAATGAGATGGAAAGCTTACAAGCTGAGCCAAAATAACCTTTTCTTCCTTTAACTTGTGGGTGTCCAGATTTCTGTCAAAGCGACAAGAAAGTAACTAAGACAACCATCAGGAAGGGCAGCAAATCTTGTTCACTGGGTCCAGTGCTTGTGTTGAGTATGGATGAATGAGCTGACAGCACCTCTGTCTGAGGAATCAGAATGTCTCACTGACTGACCTGGAAAATTCCACCTCCTGTTCTCAGGACAGGGCAACCAGCTCCCCATGAACTCAGAGAGGAAGGGCACACAGGGCCACATGATACAGGGTGAAGGCCGGATGGGGGCTGTGCCCAACACAGCAGAGGATGCTGATTGCCTGACAGACATGGGAAAGTCCACTGAGAAATGCTGGGACAGGGAGCTGGGATAACACTGCAGGTCAGGTGTGTTTCCTGGAGTAATGGATGAATGTGTAGAGGATATAACCATAGACATCACAGATATAGATATATATTGATATTGTTACAGATTTAAACAGTCACTAGATGCTGCCTATTGACTGGAGGAATCCATGGCCTCAGGAGCAAAGGGGAGCACAGTAAGTGGCCTCCATCACTCTCAACCTCACACAGGGAATGTGCAAGTACTGTGCCTGACATTAGAAGATGCTGGGTTAGAAAGCCTTCCCAGCGGGGAAATCCAAACCACTAATCATTTAAAGATAGCACACTGATCATTAGGAATGGAGGCAGTGGCAACCAATGGGCTAACATTTTGCAACTGTAATTATGCCTCATCCTGGAGGATATAACCAGAAAATGGAAAATTCAACAACACAGATGGACTTACACTTCTCAGGCCTAAGTGTCTGTGGAACTGTGGAATGTGTCTCCCCACCCTGAGCCCCATGCTGTGATGACCTGCACCTCACAGAAGGACCCACAGATGAGGAAGAGGTGAGGGAGAGACACTGGGTATGGAGAGGTCACACAGGGACCCGATGGCCTGGAGCACACACTCAGGAAAGGGTCACTTTACACAACAAGGGAAAGACAGCAGGGAGCATGGAGAGAGATGCTTAGTAAAAGAAAAGGAGACCCAGAGAGGGAGGGAGAGGGAGGGAGAGGGAGGAGAAGGGGAATAAAACAATTCAGATGTGTGGAATACATGTAACTATCTCAGGGTGAGTGTAAACATTATTTTAGTGCAAAAGTGTAGTTGTGAAATATTTTTAAAAAGAAAAGAAACAAAGAAAAAGAAAGAAAAATCTAAAAGTGAAAGCCTCTGTGTCTGTCTGTCTCTCTCTGTCTCTCTCTCTTCTCCCCATCCCTCCTGCTGTGACCATCTTTCCCTGACCTTTGCTGTGATGTTTCTGTCTCCCCATGGCCCTAAAGCAGTGGGGCTGGGTGACTGTGCACTGCAGTCCCTGGAGCTATCAGTGGAAATGAACCTTTCCTCATCTAAGATTTCTCAGTGTGTTGTGACACCCACAGAAAGCTCACACATCTACCTTACAGAGAGCACTGGAGGGAGTTCTTCACGTTTAGACTGAAGGTACTGAACAGCAGCACTGGGCCAGGGTGTAGCTCAGTGTAAGGCACCTGCTCAGTGTCCATGAGGCCCTTGGTGTGGTCACTGAGGCCCCATGAACAAAATGATGACAAAGCACAGCAGCATGAAAGCCTTTCACACTGCAGGACTCACTGGTGAAGATGAGCATATAAGGAAATGCCAACACTGCTGCGCCATCACTGTGGGGTGTAAGTCACATTAACTCCAGGGTGGAAGTTACATACAGCACAGTGACCG
>PVLA01009391.1:0-75878 GCA_004027455.1 Hydrochoerus hydrochaeris | reverse complement strand
GATCTAGAGAAAACACTCCTAAAATTCATTTGGAAACAGAAGAAACCTAGAATAGCAAAGGCAATTCTAGGCAACAAAAGCAAGGCAGGAGGCATCTCAATTCCTGACTTGAAACTGTACTATAAAGCCACAGTGATAAAATCAGCTTGGTACTGGCAAAGAAATAGACCTGAGGATCAATGGAACAGATTAGAAGATGAAGGCACAACTACAAAGACACTCAGCCACCTGATATTTGACAAAGGGCTAAATATGTCCACTGGCAGAAGGATAGTCTCTTTAATAAATGGTGTTGGAAAAATTGGCTCTCTACATGCCAGACTGAAACTAGATCCATGCATATCACCATGCACAAAACTAAAGTCTAAATGGATCAAAGACCTCAATATTGAAACAGGAACACTAAGTCTACTGCAAGACAAGGTAGGTAGAAGTCTTGGAGACATAGGAGTAGGCAGAGAATTCACGAACCAAACACAAACTGCATGGGAAACACTTCAAAGAATCAACAAATGGGATCTCACATTATTGAAAAGTTTCTGCACTTCAAAGGAAATCACCAACGGAGTGAAAAGAAAACCAACAGAGTGGGAAAGAATTTTTACTATAAACCCCTCAGACAAAGGACTTGTGTCCAGAATATATAAAGAATTGAAAAACATCAAGCCCCCTAAATTCAAAGACCCTCTCCAAAAATGGGCATCTGAGATGAACACACAGTTCTCAGAGAAAGATATAGAAATGGCAAATAAACTCATGAAGAAATGTTCGCCATCACTGGTCATTTGAGAAATGCAAGTTAAAACAGCATTGAGATTTCACCTTACCCTGGAAAGAATAGCTGCCATCAAGAAATCAACTGATAACAAATGTTGGCGAGGATGCAGGGAAAAATAAACACTGCTCTACTGTTGGTGGGAGTATAGACTGGTGCAACCATTATGGAAATCCATATGAAGAATTCTCAGAAGACTAGTTGGAAGTTCCATTCAATCCAGCTATCCCCCTCCAGGGTATTTTCCCCAAAGAATTGAAAAGTTCATATCACAGTGATTTATGTGCACCCATGTTCATAGCTGCACAATTTGTGGTAGCTAAATCCTGGAAACAGCCAAGATGCCCATCAACTGCAGAGTGGATGAAAAAGATGTGGCATTTTTATACAATGGAATATTACTCAGCTATAAAAAAGGATGATCTTGAGGCCTTCATAGGCAAATGGAGACAACGTGAGACTATCCTCATTAGTGAAATAAATAAGAATCATATTTATAAATATCACATTGTGTCTCTAGTGTAAAAAGTAAAGAAGAACTACAAATGTAATAAAACCAAAATGTGTAATTGCTATTGTAAAAAAGAGAGGAAAAGAAAGTGCTCTAATCGGTATAACTGCACGTATGTTTGAGTGTGTAAAATAGATGACCATATTGCTGAATCTTTGTGGGATCTTTGAGCAAAACTATTTGTAGTCTGACTGTTTGAATATTTACTATGAACCCTTTAACTTTGTAACTTGAACAACTACATCCAGGATGACAGTATGTAACTTATAAATTACTGATTTCTCAGTGAGGCTTTTTCTCATTCTCCCTTTTCTTCCTTTCTTCTAGAATTCTGTATTGTTGCTACTCTTTTTTCTGTTTTGTTTTGTTTTGTTTTTCTTCTCTTTAAATAAAATTTTAAAAATTTGTAATTGCTATTGTAAAAAAAGAGGAAATAGGAAACACCATAAAAGATATAACTGCATGTATGTTTAGATGTGTGGGATTGATGACCATATTTCTAGGTTCTTGTTGGATTCTTGAACAGATCCGTTTGCACTCTCACTGCTTTAGTGTCCACTTTGTGTGCTTTAATTCTGTAACTTGAATAACTGTTTCTAAAAGAACAATATGTAATGTATCAACTAGTGATTTCTTACTGTTTACCTTCTTTTCTTGAAATTCTGTAATATTTCTACCATTCCTGTTTTTTTCTCTCTTTAATTAAAAAATGTATAATTGATATTGTAAAAAAGAGAAAATAGGAAGTGCCATAAAAGATATAACTGCATGTATATTTATGTGTCCAGGATTGTTACCCATATTTCTTAGTTCTTGTTTGATTGTTGAACAGATTTGTTTGCAGTCTCACTGCTTGAGTGTCCATTTTATGTGCTTTAATTTTGTAACTTGAACAACTATTTTTAAAAGAGCAATATGTAATTTATCAGCTAGTGATTTCTTACTATTTATGTTTTTTTGAGATTCTGTAATATTTCTCTTTTTTATTTTATCCCTTTAAATAAAAAATAAAAAACTAAGTATCAGTAAATTGTATTTCAATCATTTAAAAAATGAAAATTTAAAAGTATATGCCAAACAAATAGATATTAAAGTTAATTAATATAAGTATGTATGATGTTAACTATAAAAATAATGTATGATAAGCTGGTAAATTATTAAAATTTAAACAACCATGAATATAACCAAAAATTAGAATCATAAATGTACTGACAATTATATATATATATATCTAAGTTTTGCAAACTATGCATGGTAGACTTTTTATTTTCCCAGTATCTTAACATATAGTATTTTCATGAAATAATTAATAACTCAGCTACCTATCTAATTTAGTGTTTACCTAAAATGTTGTGATTTTTAATTTACAAGGTTTACCACAATATTTTGTATAAACATTTAAAAAGAAAGAACTAAACAAAATAAAACTTTGGTGAAAAATAGATAAATATATAAAAATAGTTTGAAAATCCAGGCAAGTTAGGTATAAAATAAAAGGAATAACAGATTAACCCAAATGAATATGTTGAAATGCACTCAAATGAAATGAGAATAAGCAATTATCAAAATGATAGGTAAAGAACATCAGAGAAAAACTTGCAAACGATGAAATATTAGTTAATTTTCATGGATATTAGAATGTGAAGGTCAAGAAAAAATTTTTAACAATATTCTTGAAGCACAATATTATAGAAATTGTGAAGATATATTTGTTAAGGAGATAATGATCAAATATTTTCCAGAGTTGGTAAAGATCATAAATTTTCAGATTCAAAATCTTTAAAGCTTTTAGCAGACTAAGATTTTACATACTTCACAGTAAAAATAACCTTCCCTCAAAAAAAGAAAAAAAACTCCAGAAATATGATCTCAAAAGACAGATAGATATCGCAACACACACAAGGAAAGTAAATAATAATAATAATACAAGTGAAAGGAGATAGCTGTGGCAGTGCAGGTAGAGTTTAAGCCAAATTGGCTTTAAGATCCACCTGAGACATGACTGAAACACTTCCAGATGTGGGGGGCAGGTCATGGAAGTGTCACCAGGTGGTTTCTGTTTGGTCCTTAAGTCTCCCGCCCTTATACTCTGTCACTGCTCTACTTCCCAGCCTGATGAAATGTGCAAGAGAAAGAGGAAGAGAGAGGCTCATAATCTCTTTCTCACCCTTGGGACTTATAAGATTCAAATTTGACCTCACTCTCCCAGTACCCAACCGTACTTGCCGGCAGAGGCGCTACTCACAGCAGAGAACCTAGCTCAGCACCACAGCTGTCATTGGCAAGCACAGAATCTGGTAAAAAAAGATAAAGCAAGGAATTTTGTAGGTCTGGGAATATATGGGAACATCTGGAGATACCTGAAAATCTACACAAGACACTTCAATGACTTTGTCCACTGAGACAAGACAGCCATATAACTTCGACTAGAGATGTTTATTAAAACCTTCCTGCCTAATGCTCCCTGCCTTGTTTCCATCACACCTCTCTTCCTTCCCTACAATGGTCTTTTTGTTTTCTGCCCGCCTGCACCTAGGCAAAACAAATTCCATGTCCTGTTGCCTTCACACAAGCCTGGTCTCTGCTGGTCTTCCTGCTCCACTGTGCCATATGTTGTAGGACCAAAGCTCTTGCACTGGACCCCATCATGGAAAACTTTCACCATTTTGCCATAGCACTAAGCTGAGGACAAAGCTTTGGGTGGTCAACATCCAAGCTATATAGCACCACTTGAGTGTTAATAAATGAACATTACTATTAGAACATTCCCATTAGAGCGCTTATAAATGAACATGACAGTGCTGGAGGAGGAAGTGCCAGGGAGACCACCAAGGAGAGTGTCCTTCATGGAAAGAAATATAGGCCCTTTCTCCTGACCTGTGCAGACTGCAGAGTGGACAGAAGCTGGGCTACAGAGGCTCTCTGGAAGAAGTTGACATATCCTCTCATTAAGAAGTTGAAATAAATAAAATCACAGGTTATAAATTTACAACATACCATTAATGGAACCAGTACTTATGAAAAAAAGTACACAATTCATGCTTAAATACGTTACAACATATAGGGGTTTCTAATTGCCAGGTCAATGGGGCATGAGGCAACACTTAGAGACAGGCTGTGAAAAAGATTAGATTTTATTTATCTACCTACAGACAGGCTGGCATCAGAGTGATATCAGCAGCTATCTGGAGAGGAAATTGAGTATATAGAGAAATTTTGGATTGGGGTTGGAACTTCAAAGGGGCTCAAAGAATCTGGATGGAATGTTTGAAGTCTAAAGTGCAGAAGCAATCAGCCCATGTGTGTAGATAGAAATGGCTCCAGGAGGACTTCAGGTCTGGTCCTGAGAATTTTTATTGCCCTTACTTCTTGTTTGCCAGGGCAATCTATTATTTCCCACTATTTAAAAGGGGAGACACTCAGACTTGTATGTGTAAACAGTGAATTGTCCAGCTAGTATAAAAAACTGAAAGAGTAAGTAAGATTCAAAATAGATATAGTAAAAATAAAAGAAACTTCTCAAAGGAAAATTTTATTGTTTGATAAATCTTGCATGCCTGTATCTGGTAGCCTGAGAAATTACTTTGAGGATAACAATATGCAATATAACAACCACTGTTAAATTCTTATCATCTTGTTTTGAAATCCTGTATCTCCGTTTTTGTTGTTGTTCTTGCTGTCATCATTTTGCTTTTGTTGTTTTTAAATTGTTGGTTGATCTTTCTGGTTTTTTTTTTTCTCTTTAACATTAAACAATAAATATATAAAAAGGGAGACAAGGGATCTCTCAGGTCTCTCTGAGGTCAGGCCTGACACTAATAGATCCCTTGAGTAAGGATTTCTCCCATTAAGATCTTGATTACCAAGTTGGCATAAGTTAGTACTACTCTGTACTAAAATAAACTTTTAGTAAACTAGCAAAGCACATTGAAATCTCCTTTTTTCCTAGCCAGGTGGAGCTAAGGGAAGAGACTCAAAGAGTCTTTTTTCTTTCCTATTCCTAACAAATAACCAAAATAGAATCTGCACGTTATTACCTATCCTGAGGGAATTTAGGAATGAACAAATTCAGCAGAAAACCAAAACTAATCCCAGGGTTTACTACAGAGCTCACTTGAAATTTCCTTCATTGAGTGCATTGACTGGCATCATAAACCTAGACACAAGTTTATGAGATGCTCCTATGCTGTGTACCTTTTACTACTTGTAGAGCTCCAATTACTGAAAACAAAGTCCTAAATACAGCACTCAGGCTTGACTCCATAAATTTGGATTTACAAAAGTCCAAAAGAGAAAGAATGAGGAAGGAAAAAATAATATGTTTTCAGAGAAAAGAAACATGACCATACTATGCTTATCTAAGCTTTGATTCATTATCTGGAGCTGTGAACATTAATTCCTTTGAGAGGTTAATGATTATGATTCTAGTGTCTTAAATTGTCCTGGCATTTGGCCAATATTGATTTACAATTCCAATCAGTAGGCTGGAATGGGGTTGAAAGAGGGCAAATGTTTCCTGTGTTTAGATTCTTATCCAGATTGCATGCAATTGTAAAGACTATGCTTTTCTTACAGATACTTTTCTTACAGATTACAGTTTCTCTACATTTCCATTCTTCTGCAAATGCTATGCTGTTATTTAATGAGTGCTAAGACTTCCAACATTAGGTACAGTTCTACTTTTCAGAAAACTACAGCTCTGCTTGTCAGCCACTTACATAGTCTGAATGAATTATAAAGGTTAAATATGGTTTTGTCTTTTTCTCCTTTAGGCTGAGAGAACAGAAAGTGAAATAAGTTGAATTATGAACCCTCTCAGTTAATTTCTTTTCCTTCTTTAACAGTGATCTGTGAATATCTCCCAGTGCCTCTGAAAAACTCTGGAAGAAGGTAAATTGTAAGTCAAAGCAGTACTTGCCAGAAGAATCTCTGAAAGGTAAAGTATGTCATGTACAGAAACTTTATAGCAATTGGCTCTTAGAAGGTTCCTCTTGGTCTGGTGCCCACAGCGCGGTAAAAGGCCATGTCTTCTGGGCAAAAATGCCAAGTTTGGCTTTGTTACATGCTGAAAGCATTTTGAAGCACAAAAATAGAATCATACCCGAACTTTAATTCATTATTTGTCTTCTGAATTATTAAAATGACCAAGTAAGGTTTTACATTTTATGTTTTGAAAGAACTCATACTATGAGAAGACATTCGTAAGCTGGCATTGCATGGGTATTTTTGTGTATGCGTGTGTGTGTCTGTGTTGTCTTTCAACTGGGAGTCAGGTGAAGGCAGTGAGAAGTTTAACATGAGAAATGTAGATTATAGTCGTGGGAGATTTGAATGCATGTGTGTGAAAATATGTTCAGATTTCTGGTGGTTCTATTATTAGAAACCAAAACGGCTTCCTTGCTATAGTTTAAGTCAGACTAGCAGTTTCCATGAGTGACATAGAGGAATAGAGAAAGAATACTATTGAGATAGTTTACAAGTGATTCCAGCAAATCTAGAAAAACATTAAGAATGTTAAATAACATTAATTAGCAACTCAAGTCAAATGAGGTGCATTTTTTGTTGTTGTTCCAGTCTGGAAGCAAACTCCGCAGTCACCACTAGAGGCGCTGCTCTTGAGGGAAACAAGAAGCCAGAGAAGGCACGCTCCTGAAAGGAAAGGGAGATTAAGAAGAGAAACGTGCAATTTACCTAAAAGAAACACTGCTTTCTATTCGAAAGACTCTTACATTTTCCCATTGCTTCAGGCAGCGTACTGAGGGAAACGGAAAATCTTATGAGCATTGATGTTTTCTTATTCTTTTGAAAAGCAGCCCCTAAAAATATGTTAGATCAGAGGGAAAAAAATCAGAAACATATCTATGATAAGTTGAATAAAATTTTATATCCCTTGTTATCTCTCCTTCTTCTTGAAATTGTATTGAAAATTGGTTGTAAAAACTCTAATTGTTTTTGTTCTCTGAAGGCATAGATATAAGAAAAGTTGGGCACATGTACTCAAAAGGACATCCTCAAAAACATGTAGGCTGAGGGTCTTTACAGCCTACGTACAATTTTAACAAAATTGAATATGAATAAATTCATATTTTCAAAAATTAGAGTTCTTATAGGTAGATATTTGTTTCCTTCTTTCTTGGAACTCACATTAAAGGGGACATAATATAGGTTGAAATCCACAGGGGTAAAGACGGAAGACTTCTGTCTTTAGTTTACTGTCATATCCTGGTTTTCTGAGCTTTGATGCATCATTTAATTGTGTTTTTGTTAACTTTTTTTCAATTGACTATGACAATACTTATGACATTTAGTTATGTGTAGGTGACTGTACATAAACAGAACTGACAGCATTCTCTATAATATATATTATTTGTACCCTATAAGATTAGAACATCATATAATAATATATATTTGACAAACATTAATATAAACAAAAGTTAAAGATTATATGAAGTTTATGTCTCAAAATCTTATGTAAATAAAAAATTATATAAAATTATTTGTATTAGCTTTGTCAGTTCTTAATCATCAGCAGTGTAAATACCTCTGATTGCTTGAATAACATAAAGAATGTAATAAATAGATACTGAGTGAGCCCTGAAATCACTGTGAACTTTTCTAAGAATGTGTCAGAATGAGAGGCCATAAAAGCCAGAGTGGAAACTCTACTATGGAGTACGTTAGTTCTCAAACTGCAAACTAGCGCTAATGCTAGGCTGTCCCAGGATCTTAGTTTTTCTACAAAATTAACCAGAACAAACATGTTCACTTTGGTCTCTGCTGATGTTATTCTGAATCCAGTTCTGGACCTGGTCCATCTTTCTGAGAAAGTCTAATTGCCTGAATCCTAACTGCCAGGGAGAATGAGGAAGTGAGTCTACAGACTCCAGAAATACCTGGGACATACAATTGAGAGGACTTCAGTTAGAACAGGCAAAATTAAAAGTGAAGCAAGTCAATGATTAATAATGCATATAGAATATGTGCAGTTATGAAATCAGAGTACTGCTTTTTTTTTTTTTTTGGTAACATTTGGAATTAAACTCAGGATCTTGCATTTGCTAAGCAGATGCTGTGCCACAAACTATATCCCTGGTCCAGCCATTCCTTTAATTTTTTGTTTGCTTGTTTGTTCATACTGAAAAATTTTAGACAGTCAGTGATTCTGGAAAAAATGCTAGTAATTATTCCTATTATCAAACTGTATTTTAGAACCCATTAATCAACTTCTTATACCCTTTCACCCTGCATCTAATGATTATTATTCTATCCTCTACTTTTCTGAAAGTAATGTTTTAACTTTCATATATGATTGACAAAAAATAGTATTTGTTTTACTGTATACTTCTGTTTATGGCCTGGTTTTCATTAGTAAATTCTCAGTATAATTTATGATTATGATCTACAATAAAACATCATTTTGTTTAGATATATAATTATTAGTTAAAGAATGTGTCAAGTTCATATAATTGCTTAAAATTTATTTTACATGAATCTTTCTCTTAGTAACTATTGAGAGTAACTACAATTAATTTCGCAAAATGATAATTGAGTAATTTGCATTTAAATGTAGCAGTGCAGTATTTTGCAGCCTCATTGACTCTCTCTCATTTATTGTTTCTCTCTTTTAGTGTTTTTAGCAATTGTCAAAATGCATATCTCTAGATTCATTCTGATAAAGTACAACCCTGAGGTATTTCTGATACAGTTATTTGGTCATTCTTAGTAATCTGAGAAACAGTAGAGGTTAATGAATGACACCTAGATTTTGTATAGATATCTAAAATTGAGGAAAAATATTTATGTATTGAGGTAAAAAATGGCAATATATTCTTCATTGAGAAAGAAAACAGGGGCTGGGGATTTAGCTCAGTGGCATAAGTGCCTACCTTGCAAGCGTGTGGTAGTGAGTTCGATCTCTGGTACCAAAAAAAAAAAAAAAAAAATCGGTGGGAGAAAGAAAACCACAAATTCAGCTTTCTGTATAGAATCACTAAGTTCCTCCCACTTTAACATGAATTTGAATTATAATTTATATTGGTGGAATTGTTCATATTTCTTCAACATTTTTTATTTAAAGGCTAGGGTTTGGCTCATTGGCACAAGTGCCTGCCTGACAACAACGAGTTCATGAGTTTCATCCCTGGTACCAAAAAAACTAAAAAATAAAACATTTAAAAAAAAAGATTTTTGTTATCAGATTTGTATATGATATTACATAAAATTATAAATTTTATTTAAACAGATTAACCTGTTCTTGAAAGGTATGTGATTCATGTAATTTACTCTTACAATTTAATTAAATACTAAGTATAGTTTTATTCTTCACCCTGTCTTATACCAGTGGTATAAAGTTTAAACTCTATACAAATTTGGGATGCCATGAGATGGTAAAATTTCAAAGATTCAACCAAATGTTTTCCTTTTAAAATGTATTAGTTTTTTTATTTGAATATCTTTTTACTGCATTTCATAAAATGTCATAACTGAAATAATGAATTATTAGTAAGACTGAATATATTGAATCCAGCATCACATCACATTATTTTGTGTAGTAAAGATTTCTATTTTCTTTATTGTTTTCAAAACACTTCTTCAAAATATCCTTTGAAAAGTGAATACCAAAGGTAAGCTGAATTCTTATCTTACACCTCTCTGATTCTCTGATTTCACTGCCAGTATATTAGAAATACTACCAAGAAAGAACTTATCTGAAATGTGTAGCGCTTCCACTTTAGTGACCAGAGTTCCTCCAAAGTATTAGTGGGTACAGATGGATTTATAAGTTTGCTTATCATGTGATAAGACCAAAACAAAAATAAAAACGTAATTTAGTGAACATAGCTAGTAGATTTATAGAACTAGTAGAAAAGTTATTTAAAATATGTTCATTTATATCTCAACATCTTAATATTTCAACTACATGTTCACTTGATGTATTTTAGTATACTCTTAAATAATCGATTATTTTCAAATAAAAAAAAAACTAGTACATATGAAAATGAGTGCCCAGGAGGATAATAATCATTTACAATTTGAGAGTTTATGGAAATTACTGTATACAGGTTTATTTCCCAAATGTCTACAACAATGTATTATTTAATTGAAACAAAATGTTTAATCTCTAACATTTTTAAGATGCTATGAGAGTGCCTGGTTTCATGTAAAATGAAAAAAAACTGAATTTTTCTTTAATCAGTTTTATTTGTTTTGCAGCTCCTGCCTTGCTGTAAAATAAATATTTTACACTTTGAAGCAATACTTTAGTTCCAACAGATGGACAAGCTTTCCTTTGTTACCAAAACAGAAAGCATATCTTTGTCAAGAGGGCCAACAAAAAATAAAACAATAAATAGGGTAGTTACAATTGTAGCAACAAACACAGAACCTTTATTAGAAGAAGGGAAAATAAACATTATGTAAAGGCAAATATACAGATTCATGATCAGATTTGAATTTGATCATGCTAAGAATTTAAATATCCTGCAATTTGTATTGCATTATATGTGATTCTGCTTTTCCTTTCTCCAATTCAGCCTAGATTCAGAGAGCACACAGCTGGAAAGAAAATGAAAATTCGTGACTGTGGAGTTAATGCTCAACAGATGTGAAGGTTACAGTTGTTTCACTGATCTTCCAGGAGAGGTTGGAAAGAATTTGAAACAATTCTAGAAAACAGGACCTCTGGCTGAATCTATCCAAAAATTAAAGAGTTTAAATTTATGAAAGTCATTGACAGAGTAAAACTCACTGAACCAATTAGTTCTAACTCAATAAATTTTCTGGTAGTGTTCATTCTCTGATTTTTTTTTCCTCTGTATTTTTTATATTTCTGTTTAGTAGTCTTTATTTTGCGTATGCTTAAGCTACCCTTTGCTATATATATGTATCCGAATTCTACAAATAGTAGATTCTCGGACCATTGTTTTAATCTTTTATACTGACCTAAGAATTATTGCTAAATAGAAATCTTACTGAATTATATTTCTCTTTTAACTTAATGATGGAAACATGTAGATTGGGAATATCTTACAGGACTACTTTCCTTTTGCAATCATACGTGCACTATCTCTATTCTTTTCATTTTATTTTTTAAGTGATACCACCCAGTTCTGTTGATGCTTTATAATAAATTTCTCCTAGGAAATTTTTGTTTCCACTTTATATATCTGAAAGCATATAGTTCGTGTGGAGCAATTCTGCTCTACTGAGTAGTTGATATAAAATAGGCATTCTGCATCTGTCAGAACCCAGTAGCACATCATAAGTATTTTCTTCCAGTGTTATACAATTTCTGCACCCATAACAAAGGTTTGTTCCAAAACAATTCATATCTAAAATTAACATTTTATTGGGATTTTCTAAGTATTCATCAATTGTCCATGTTTTATATATCCCATAATTTCATATGTTGACATAGGTTACTTCCCTAGCTTAATTAATGTGATTGATGCTTCCATGAACATGTAAATGCATGAGAATGCAAAAAGAATGAATGAATCAATTAACTTGATTTTTGGAAAGATAAACCTTATCTGATAAACCATTAGCCAAACTCTTCTATAAGAAGAGAATATGGAGATAAGATTCAAAATGAAATCAAGAAAATATAAAGTTCCTGAAGACTAATAACAAAGAATGAAGTTGATAAAATAATAAAAACCTCTACTAACCCAGGACCTGATGAATTTGACACCTAATTTTACCAGAAATTAGGGAAGAACTAATGTCAACACTCCTCAAAAGTTTCCATGAAATGAAAAGGGAAGTTACACTTCCAAATTCATTAGATAAAGCCACCATTACCCTAATGTCAAATCATAAAGGATTCAATAGTGAAAGAAAACTACAGGCCAATATTTTGATGAAAATAGATTGAAAAATCCTCAATATGATTCTTGAAAACATATTTTAAAGCACATTAAAAAAGATTACTCACCATGGTCAATTTTACTTCACCTAGGAATGCAAAGATGTTAAGTTATATCTAGATCGCCCCTGTTATAGCCTGTATCTAGATGTTACCACCCAAAGCCTTAGGTACTCATAGGAGGCTTTTTGGAGGTGGCTTTGATCTAGGGTGTGTAATACTGGAATTAAGAGTTTCTGATAACTGAATGAGTTTAGCATAGTTCCGGGGTGGAAAATAGAAGCCCCAACCTGAATATAGGCAGTATCAATCAATAGGGATTAAATAGCCAGGATCAAATATAAAGAGAGGCTTCATACTGTTGCTTCCTGTGTGCTGATTTCTTCCTACTATGTCATGACCTATTTCCTCTATGAAACCTTGGACTTCAACTGATTCCTGCCTTGGATCCAGCTGACTGAACTGACATGTCTATAGATTGTGAACTGAAATAAACCTTTCTTCCTTTGACTTGTAATGGTTGCATATTTTGTTTAGGTGATGATAAAATCAGCTAAGACACCTTCAAAGCCTCATTTGCTCATAAATAGGGCATGTTACAAATGCCATGTTACTAAAAATGATCTATATATTTAATGTATTCTCTTTTATAATACTGAAAATCTTTGTCAACAGAAAAAATCCCTCTAAGAGACAAAGCAGTCTTGAGTAAAAAGAAACAAAGCTGCAGGCATCACAAAACTGAATTTCATAATAATCATTTTAAAACTACATGATTTAAATATAAACAAAAACAATTATTTTCAGAGTTGGGCATGGATGAACACACTAGTAATTTCAACACAATGGGAGGCCAAGGTAGGGGAGGATGAAAAATTCCAGATCAACCTGGACAGTTTCGTAAAAGTCTGTCTCAAAATAAAAAATAATAATAATAAAAAAAGACTGGGGACATAGCACATTGCAAAGACCTTAGATTAAGTCTTCAGTATACAAAACAAGGATCACAGTCATGGAAAGCAAGATCCAATTACATATTATCTATAAGAAGTGCATTTTATTCTTAAATTAATTTTATTGGTGTATGTTTAAAATCCATAATACTATTGGTACATACTCATTTTAAATACTAAGATCAAATACATTAAAAGTAAATGAATGAAGAAAAAATACCATTCTAATGCCAATTGCTGAACTAGCTATGTTAATTTCACATAGAGCAGAGTTTGGATCAAGAAGAATAGAGATTAAGTGCAACACTACAAAATGAAAGTGGCTCTCTCTCCAAAAACACATAACAATTAATATCGTGTGTACAATTAACAGTAAAACTGTTAATTTTTAATATTGAATGAATTAATGTATTTTGGCTTTCTATTTTTGTGAACAAAACATCTACATACACAATTAGAAGATAAAACATTTAGTTTTGCTCATGGTTTCAGAAATTTCCGTCCATAGTGGGCTAAATTCAAAATAAACAAAAAAGTCATAGCAGAGGGATATGGGAAACGAAAGCTGTTTACTTTGTGATATCTGGAAAAAGGAAGAGAAAGGGAATATCAAGAATGTAATATGAAAAAATACTCTGAAACATGCATACTGTATAATATCATTTAGGTAAACCCGGTGTGATAGTGCACACCTGTAATCCCAGCTTTCTGGAAGATGAAGCAGAATTGACATGAACTTGAGCCCAGCCTGAGTTAAAGAGTGAGATCTTGTGACCAAAAATACTTTTTTGGGATGAAAATGTTTTAGAAATGGAGGTTGTTGGTTTCCATGGTGTACATTTCAGGGTCTGGAGAGAGGAGGAAATGGATCTAAAGGGACAACTTATAATAGACTTGAGTTAATACAAGTTTTTTGTATCTCTATCATATTATAAAATTCATGCATTTACATATAGTAAAATTGTAACAAAGTAAAACACATAGCAATAAATTATTGTAGGTAATATTAATTTACATAATTTTACTTAGCCCCAGTAAGACTGCAGAATTGTACCAATATCAACCTCCTGGTTATGATGTTTTATTATAGTTTTGAGGACATTATCACTTCATAAAATTCAATTGTACATGAAATATCTGTTATACTAAATATTTAGCATAACATGTATTTAGTATTAATATGTTATACTAAATATCTGTTATTCAACTGTACATGAAATATCGGTTTTACTAAAACCGTGACAAGACAGTTTGTCAGAAGTAGGGTAAAAACACCAACTCCTCAAGGTTTTTGATAATGAAGCCCATTTGCTTTCATACATAGTCTTCAATTATTCACTGATCACCTAAACCTTTGCATTATGTTTTGTGAATAAACATATTGTGCCTCACAATATTGACATTGATTTGTTGCTGTTGTCGTTGTTGTTGCTGTTGTTATCATTTGTCTATTCTGATGACACAGAAAAAGGCCTGGAATATAATGATTGTTCAAACATTGTTGAAAAATACATGAATGAAATTATTCAAAGTAACCATATTTTGGAAAAAAACTTTTATCCATGCACAGAAGACTAGTAAAATATAAACAACATTTCTTTCTTTTCCACATAAAAAGAAGAATCAATTTGGAGATTTCATATGGGAGAGAATTTGGAATCTTATAATTACATCCCTCATTTGACCTATCAGGTTAAGTGAGCTATACAATGTCTTCAGGTATGAATTGTATTTAGGATGAGGCACAATTGCTTTGCTACTGTGTTAGGCCATGTTCTCCAAAGAAGCAGAACAAGCAGAGGTTTACACAGAATTTTACTAAAGAAAAATGGTACTCCTGTTTGTTTATGGAAGCTGACAAGTTCCTTGATGTACAGCATGAATCCACAATCCAGGTGAATCAAGAATTTGGTTCCATGTTGAGTCAGAAGGCATGAGAACCAGAATAATTGAAGTATTTCTAGTTCAAAGTTCAAGCTTTGAAAGAAGTAATGCAACAAGAATATTATCTTATTCTGACATGGGTGAATGAAATGAAGTAGAGGAGAGAAGGGTCAGCCTTTTCTTTTTAAGGCCTTCAGTTGGCTGGATAAGTCCTCTCCACATAATGGGGGGCTACTTTCTTTACTCAGTGGATTAATTTAAATGTTAATCCTTACAAAACATCAGCTTAGAAATACAATAATATTTAACTAAATATCTATATACTTTTTTGGTCCAGTGAAGTTGACACATAAAATTAAATACTAAAATAACTTACAATTATCTATCGATTTTGAGCAGTTGAGGAGAAAAGTGATAGGCATAATGGACATGCAGATTCTATAACCTTACAGCTTGATGTTCAAATTTTATCAAAGCAAAACCTAAAAATAAGGGTCTTTGCTCTAAGGAAGATGACCTGACCACAGTCAGTAGATGCTATTTATTTTTTCTTTTGTATAATTTCCTCCATGGGATTAATATATTATTAGTTAATTTTCACTGCTTTCTGAAAATCCTTTGCAAATTCTTATGTTTTGCCTTAACTTTTTTTGGAAAAGCTTATAAGATTGAGCATTAAAAATCTTTTTATTACATTTTATCTTCCAACTCATATAACAGTATTCAGCATTTTAAAATCCATTAAATCATGCTTACTGAGTGCATGAAAAAATGATTATAACTAAAAACATTTCTCTACAGTCAATAGGGAATCAGTTCAAATGTTCAGCAAGGTGTGTCTTCTTCTCAAATTAAGAGTCATCTCTTAAAAACAAGTCAACAACTAATGGTAAAGTGATCAACTGAAGCTATGAATCCTTTCAAATCAGTTTACACCTTTATTCTGATATTGATGTTACTGTACATGTCACTGGATATGCCAAAATAACTGTTTCTTTTTAAACTTACCCTTGATAAGTGAATTTACTCTCTGCTTTTGAAACATATCTCTTTGAAAACACTTCTTTCACAGTCCAGACATAGACATCTAAGTGGGGTGAAAAGTATGAGTTTTTGTTTCAGAAGCTTTTAAAAGCACTCCCAGACTAAAGTGCATTGTATAGTTCATGTGACTCAAAGATGTAGGTCATCAAGAGGTTAGTTTTGTATGATACAGAACTCTGAAATGAGACTGAATTGTGTAAGCTGTACCAGTATAAGTAATGTGTTTATAAGACAGCAGTTTGATGACAGATAAAATGATAAATACATATGTCTGTGTTATGCCTTGTGTCTAGATGTCCCCCCAACATTGATGCAGTAATGAGAGGAAGATATTTTGAAGGTGGCTGAATCTAGAGTCTGTGATTGACTATCTAGGGCTGGGATTATTAGCATGAGTGCTGCACCTGTCCTAAGGTGAGTAACCTGCTTACACTGGAAGGGAGAGAAAGAGTCTTGCTCCCTGCTTTTTCCTCTTTTGCTCTTGTTTGGTATCTGCCACTGCCATGAACTCTTGCCCCTGTGCCATGCCACCCTATCTTGAAGCCAGCTGATTACAGACGGAAAACTCCACAAACCGTGACCTAAACAGAACTTTCCTTCCTTAATTTTGAGTGTTGGGTATTTTGTCTCAGCAATGAGAGAAAAGTAACCAACATAGTCTGCATAACAACAACAGCATTTAAAACAAAATTTTATTTGATAATATTTCAGCAAACCTGAACAAATGAAAAAAATTGACCAAACATGGTTTCTAAAAGAACTCTTTGGATATGCACAAAATTCTCTTTTCATTCAAAGCTCTATTTTGAAGTATTCAGTTTACTTAACCTCCTAACAGTTGACAAGAGATTATGACTTGCAACCATATATTTGCAAACTAATGACTTATTAATCAAACAAATTAATTACCATATGAATAATCCATAAAGTAGAAAGAAAATAAAGTTGAATGACTCTAAAATTTTTACAAATTATCTAGCCCACTTTGTTCTGATGAGACAGAACATTTAAAAGGGGGTAACATAAACAATTGTACTGTCTCATAGTTCTGGAAGTAAGAAAATTCATTATCAATTTACCAGCAGTCTCAATGTCTGATGAAGGAATAGCATTTGCCTTTAAAATACCCAAAAGCATCATCAATCAGACCAACATTTCCACTGTAGGAGGTCTAGAAAGAGAAAATAAGGAAATGGCACAGAGACATATGTGAAGAAATAATGATCTGCATTGCATGAATATAAACCTCAGGATGCTCAACAACTTTAAATAGGATGAGTACAGAGACCCAGAATAAAGCTGAATATATTGGAGGCCACTACAAAATGGCTTTGAGCAGGATTTAAATTTTACTGATTGGCTTTCTATGTTTATCTGTGAGTCTGTGCTAGGCCTTGGCCTTTATCTGGTGACAGGAGTTGATTCATAGTAAGTGAACCTCTGTGAATCACTGGTCCTGGTAGAGATCTGTAATGACCTGTGAGGCCAGAGATACCTCAAAGAACAAGATAATGCCACAGCTGCAGACATTTGGATCAAACATCAATTAAGTAGCTAGAGACTGCAGCTGCAGGAAATACTCCTACTGTCTCCCTTCTATCATGCCTTCATGATAAGACAGTTCTACTGAATTGACTTGATTCATTACTTGGAGACATCCTTGAAGTGACTCTGAAGGTCCTGCTCATCACCTGCACTTTCCTCAGTTTTTCTGCCTTTTGTCCTTGGACCTATTAAAAGTGGATGAATCCAGAGAAGCCTTTGTCTTAGCCCTCAGAGTCAAGAGCTGAATTAAAGGGTTTTGACCCTCCTAGAGTCCTAAAAAATCATACAATTTTCTCTTTTTCAAAATTTTATTTAAAGAGAAAAAAAAGAAAAACAGAAAAAAGGGTAGCAACAATACAGAATTCAAAAAGAAAAAAAGAAAAAAAGAGAAAAGAAACACCGAGAAATCACTAATTGATAAATTACATATTGTCATCTTGGATATAGTTATTCAAGTTGCAAAATAAAAGGATATATAGTAGACATTCAAACAGTGAAAGTGAAAACAGTTCTGCTTAATGATCGAACTAAGATTCAGCAATATAATCATCTATTTACACACTCAACATGCTGTTACACACTCAACATGCAGTTATATCCCTTAGAGTACTTTCTTTTCCTCTCTTTTTTACAATAGCAATCACATTTGGAGTTTTATTACTCTTATAGTACTTATTACTTTTTGCACTAAAGACACATATGATATTTATAAATATGATTCTTATTTATTTCACTAATGAGGACAGTCTCAAATTGTCTCCATTTACCTGTGAAGGCCTCAAGATCATCCTTTTTATAGCTGAGTAATATTCCATTGTATAAAAATACCATATCTTTTTCATCCACTCTATGATTGATGGGCATCTTGGTTGTTTCCAAGATTTAGCTATTACAAATTGTGTTGCTATGAACATGAGTGCACATATATCACTGTGATATGAACTTTTGTGTTCTTCTGGGAAAATACCCAGGAGAGGAAGAGCTGGATTGAATGGAGCCTCCAATCCTAGTCTTCTGAGAACTCTTCATATGGATTTCCATAGTGGTTGCACCAGTCTACACTCCCACCACTAGTGATGCAGTGTTCCTTTTTCCCTGCAGCCTCTCCAACATTTAAAGTTATCAGTTGATTTCTCGATGGTAGCTATTCTTCCCAGAGTGAGGTGAAATCTCAATGTTGTTTTAAATTTCACTTCTCAAATGACCAGTGATGGTGAACATTTCTTCATGTATTTATTTGCCATTTGTATATCTTCCTCTGAGAACTGTGTGTTCATCCCAGATGCCCATTTTTGGAGAGGGTCTTTGAATTTAGGGGGCTTGATGTTTTTCAATTGTTTGTATATTCTGGACACAAGTCCTTTGTCTGAGGGTTGTTGGCTGAAATTCTTTCTCACTCTGTTGGTTTTCTTTTCACTCTGTTGGTGATTTTTTTGAAGTGAAGAAAGTTTTCAATAGTATGAGATCTCAGTTGTTGATTCTTTGAAGTGTTTCCTGTGCAGTTTGCATTTTGTTCATGAATTCTCTGCATACCCCTATGTCTCCAAGACTTCTACCTACCTTGTCTTCCAGTAGATTTACTGTTTCTTTTTTAATATTTAGATCTTTGATCCATTTATACTTTAGTTTTGTTCATGCTGATAGGCATGGATCTAGTTTCAGTCTTCGGCATGTGGAAAGCCAATTTTTCCAATACCATTTATTAAAGAGGCTTTTCTTCTTCCAGTGAACATGTTTAGCCCCTTTGCCAAATATCAGGTGGCTGAGTGTCTTTGTAGTTGTGCTCGCATCTTTTAATCTGTTCCATTGATCCTCAGGTCTATTTCTTTGCCAGTACCATGTTGATTTTATCATTGTGGCTTTGTAGTACTGTTTCAAGTCAGGAATTGAAATGCCTTCTGTCTTGCCTTTGTTGCCCAGAATTGCCTTTGCTATACTAGGTTTCTTCAGTTTCCAAATGAATTCTAAGAGTGTTTTCTCTAGATCTGTGAGGTATGTCAATGGTATTTTGACTGGGATTGTGTTAAATCTGTATAAAAGTTTTGGGAGTATGGCTATTTTCACAGTGTTGGTTCTTCCTAGACAAGAGCAAGGAATATCCTTCCATTTCCTAATATCCTCTTGAATCTCCTTTTTAATTGTAGTATAATTTTCAGCATATAGGTCTTTTACATTTTTGGTTAGGTTCATTCCTAAGTACTTCATTTTTTTGATGTTATTCTAAAGGGTGATATTTCCATAATTTCTCTCTCAGTGAGTTGCTTGTTTGTGTGTAGCAATGTTATTGATTTTTGAGCACTGACTTTGTATCCAGCTACCTTGCTGAACTTGTATACTACATCTAGAATCTTTTAATGGAGTTTTTTGGGTCTTCTGTATAGAGTATCATGTCATCTGCAAAAAGGATTAGTTTAACTTCTGTCTTTCCTGTCTCTATTCCTTTTATTTCTCTCTCTTGTCTGACTGCCCTGGCTAGTGTTTCCAGAACTATGTTGAAAAGGAGTGTTGAGAGTGGACATCCTTGTCTTGTTCCTGATTTTAAAGTGAAAGCTTTCAGTTTTTGTCCATTTAGTATAATGTTGTCTGTTGGTTTGTCATAGATGGCCTTTATAAGGTTGAGGTAGACACTGTGTATTATGAGTTTCTGAAGGGTTTTTATCATGAACATGTGTTGGACTTTGTTAAAAGCTTTTTCTGCATCTATTGAGATGACCATGTGGTTTTTGTTTTTGGCTCTGTTGATTTGGTGTATTACATTTATTGATTTGCAAATGTTAAACCATCCCTGCGTTCCTGGAATGAACCCAACTTGGTCATGATGTACAATCTTTTTGATGATTTGCTGCATTCTATTTGCCAGTACTTTGTTGAGAATCTTTGCATCAATGTTCATTAGTGAGATTGGTCTAGAGTTCTCCTATTTGGTTGGGTCTTCCTCTGGTTTTGGTATCAGAGTAATACTTGCCTCCAGGAATGATTTAGGGAGGATTGCTTTCTTCTCAATTTCTTTGAAGAGTTTAAGAAGTATTGGCATCAAATCTTCTCTAAATTTCTTTTAGAATTCAGCTGTGAATCCATCAGGACCTCTGCTTTTCTTTGTTAGTAAGTTTTTAATTATGTTTTCAGTTTCAATAGCTGATATTAGGTTGTTCAAAATTGGTCTATCTTCTTGGTTGAGTTTGTTAATTCATATGTTTCTAGAAATCTGTCCATTTCCTCTGTGTTTTCCACTCTATGTGAGTAGAGATTTTCAAAGTAGGTATTCATGATCTTTTGAATTTCCATAGGATCTGTACTAATTTCCCCGTTTTCAGTTCTTATTGCATGAATTTGCATTTTTTCTTTCTTTTTCTTTATAAAGTTAGCTAGGGGTTTGTCAATTTTGTTTATTCTCTCAAAAAACCATCTTTTTCAAGCATTAATTCTTTGTATAGTTTTTTTAGTTTCAATTGCATTGATTTCTGCTCTAATTTTTACAATTTCCTCTCTTCTATGAGCTTTGTGTTTATCTTGCTCTTCTTTTTCTAGAGGCTTGACATGGATATTAGGTTGTTTAATTGTGCTAGTTCTGTTTTCTTGATATGACAATCTATATATTTCCCTCTTCTCTTAAGACTCGTTTCATTGTATCCCACAGGTTACAGTATGTTGTTTCCATATTTTCACTGAGTTGTAGGTATTGCTTTATTTTTTCTTTAATTTCATCTGTAGCCCAGTGTTTGCTTAAAGATTGCTATTTAATTTCCATGGATTTATGCAGGTTTTTCAATTTCTTTTGCCATTGATTTCCAATTTCAGTGTGCTGTGGTCACATGTTATGCATGGGATGATTTCAATACATTTTCATTTACATAAGAATGTTTTATGGGATAATATATGGTCTACTTTGGAGAATGTCCCATGTATAGCTGAGAAAAATATGTATTCTGATGTGGTTGGGTGGAACACTCTATAAACATCTACTAAGACCAATTGCTCACAGGTAAGATTCACTTCTATCACTGCTTTGCTGAGTTTTTGTCTAGTTCATCTGTCTTTGTGACAATGGTTAAGGTCTTCTGTTTTAATTGTGTTCTTGTGTATTTGGTTTCTCATGTTCATTAGTATTTCTCTTATATAGTTGGCTGCTCCTATATTTTGTGCATACATATTTGTAATTGTTAGTTCTTCCTCTTGAATTTTTCCACTAATGAGTATGTAGTGGACTTCTTTATCCCTTTTAATCATTTTAGGTTTAAAGTTCACATTCTCTGCAAATAGGATAGTTACCCATGCTTTTTTCTGGGCTCCTGTTGCATGGAATACTGTTTTCCATCCTTTGACTTTAAATCTATGAGTTTCCTTTTGGGTCAGATGTATTATTTCTTGTATACAGCGTATTGTGGGATCATGTTTCTTGTTCCATTATGTCAATCTATTTCTTTTGATAGGGGAATTGAGGCTGTTTACACTTATGGATATCACTGATATGTACTGGCTTGACTTTGCCATGTTATTTTCCAGTTGTTTGCTTCCTGCTTTTCCCCTTTATTTAATTTCTTATCCTACCAGGTGGTTTCTTTCTGTTGTTATTCTGGAGATTGTGGTCATTTTTATCTCTGAATAGTATGTCTTTCAGTACTCTTTCTAGGATTGGTTTGGTGGATGTGAATTTCTTCAGTTGTTCTTTGTCTTGAAAGTAACTTGTTTATCCATTATATTTGAATGAAGTTTTTGCTGGGTATATCAGTCTGGGTTGAAAGTTGTTTTCTTTCAGAGCTTGAAATACCTCATGCTAAGCTTGTCTTGCATTGAGGGTTTGTGTTGAGAAGTCTGCCATCCTTCTAATGGGCTTTCCTTAATAGGAGTTGTATCTTTTCTCTAACAGCTTTTAGCGTTGCTTTTATTCTGTGTGTCTGAGATCTTAATTATTATGTGTCTGGTTGTGGATTTATGTTGATTGTGACTGTTTGGCATTCTATATGCCTCCCTTATCTGCATATCAGATTTTTCCCCATGTTTGGAAAATTTTCTGTTATTATTTCTGTAAATATTTTACATATGTCATTTGTGTTGACTTCTGCATCTTCATTAATGCCCATTAATCTTACATCATTGCTCGTGGCATCATCTTGAATCTTCTGGATTGTCATTTCATGCTGTTTTACTATTTTTAAACATTCTATCCTTTCATAATCACTAACTGTGATCCTGTCTTCAAGGTACAAAATCTTATCCTCAGCTTCATTTAAGCAGTGTTGCATGCTTTTAGTAGAATTTTTGTTTCTTGTCTTGGATGTCTCTTTGAGTTTGTTTCATGAATTCTGCATGTTTTCTATATTGTTCATTCAAGGTTTCAATTGGTTTCCCATGCTCATGTACTTTTTTCTCTATTTCTTCTTTAGCTGCATTGAACAACTCCTTTACTAAGGTTGTTATTTCTATCTTTACATGGGAGAGTACTTCTAATTTCATTTAATTTATAGCCTCATGGAGTTGGTTTTTTTAAATTCACTTGCTATCTTTTCAGAAATTTCCAGAGTGTTCTTTTTAAGTCTTCTATTTTAGCGTCTCCTTTACTTGCTCCTGGTGGACTTGATGTTTGCGACTGCATTTTCCTTTTTCATTTTGCCATTTTCACATTGCCTGATGTTTTCTGTGTGTAGAAGGGATTTACCCACATTCTTGTCAGACTCATCAAAGCCTTACAGTTAGTTAGAGGGGCTTTACTACTGGCCCTATTTACCCACTGTACACCTCTATTTTAGGGGTATACTTACCACACTGACAGGGGCCTGCTGAGATCTTAGGTTTGGGTGAGGCAGTTACTGAATCTCCCATCTGGTCCTGCTTCTTAGGCTGACCACGGACACAGAGTGTGGTCTTACCATCCAGAAGCAGAGTTGGTAGTTCACTCTGTGTGCTGGGATGGCGCCACACTGTGTGCAGTCATTGCCTGCCTGTCTCTTTTTATTTAGCTCCACCATACACTCATTTAGGAGACTGGGGATCCAGGTCAGGACCCGATAATAATATAATCAAACTGTCAATAAATACTGAAGAGAAGATTGAGAGCAGCAAACTAGAGTGATTCTTTTTTCTCTAAAAGTTTTATGACTTTTTATTAGTACCTTTTGATAGTATATAATTTTACTTTCCTTGTGTGGAGTTGGTGAATACACATAGCATGCATTTTCCCATGCTTTTTCCCACAGTTACCTCCCACCCCACTCCTTCCATCTGAATCCCTTTAACCCTTGAGAAAGACCTGTGTCCTTACTTTATTATCTCTCTTTTTTTATGCTTTTTTTTTACAATTTGGGTTTCTCAAATAAGAGAAATCAAGTGAAAGCTTGTGTCTCATATATTTCACTTAAAATTATGGTCTTGAAGTGTGTCCATTTTTATATAAATAATTCAACTTTATCTTTCTTTATGATGGAATGGTACTCCATTACATGTAAATACATTGTTTTATCCATTTACTGTTCTTATGTCAGGATACCATTTAAGATCACTACCAGATTTTTCACATGAAGATTTGGAGATCAGAAAATTATACAAGCTGATTTATTCCAAGCACTAAAGAAAATAAAGTATTTCTTTCAAAAATTATCTAGCAAAACTAATCATCAAAATTGAGAGAGATATTAAAAAATTCCTAAACAAATGTTGGTTGAGTTTATTTTTACTATAATTATGTTACAATAAATACTAAAATATAGTTTTCAATTTGACATTAAAAAATATCAGAAAAAATCTGAAGTCATACAGAGATATAAGTAACTCAGTAAAGACAAATGCTGAGGTAGTTATAAAAGCTACTGTTATGAAAACAGTTGTGTTTGGACACAGTTTCCAACTTCTAAATGATTTGAGAGACTAATACTTTTCAAAACTATCATTTTAAATGCTAGCATTGAAGTACTGATATATTAGAATGATTAGTTTATGATTTTAGAAACAATACAAAAAGATGTAACTTAGAAGTATCAATAACTAAAAAAGGAAAGGGAAAGAGTCTTAAAAAGAATTCAGTCCTTATGCATTATTAAATTTAATCTGAAGTAAATTCAAGTGCCATAATTTTAGAGTATTAAATTTAATTCCCATTGTAAACACAAAATATAATTTAAGAATATATAGAAAAGAAAAGGAAAAATGTCTTTGCAAACAAAAATATCAACTAAGCACAAAATGATACAGGAATACATAAAATGAAATATAAAACTATTATAAAATGCATAGAAAATAAAGAAAATAAAATGAGATAAGTAAATTGTTCTCTGTATTTTTCCAGTATTAATGAGTTAAGATATCTAAGTAAAAGATAGATGTTTGCAGAATAGGTTTAAAAAAAATAATCACAACTTTATACTGTCTGTATGTCCAAAGATACAAATAGATCAAAAGCTAAAGGAAGGAAGTTATTGCATGTGATAATAACCAAAAGAGAGTGAGCATTCCTTCATATACCAGGTAAAATAGGTTTCAATATTTTAAAAATGTTTGTAAGGTGAAGAAGGATATTAATTATTAATAAATGATTCAATACTGAAGAAAGCATAGCAACCTAAAACACTGCATTTCATTTTAATCACATCTCTAAAACATACCAAGTACAAAATTGAGATGATTTGAGAAATTAACAGTTTTACTATAATTATTGGAAATTTAAATACTCCACTCCCAACAGGAGAAAGAACAACTGGATTAAAGTTTAGTAAGGAAACAGAAAACTTGAGAGCTACAAAACAGGCTTGTGCAGCAGACTGCCATCTTTGCAGTGCATAGGGAAAATTTTCCAGGATGGTTCCTAACTTGAGCCATAAATTGTTTAAATAGACTTAGAAAACTAAATTTAGGAAAAATATAAATATATCTTTGACCAAAAGTAGTGCTCTTATACATTAATATCAAGAAGAAAATTGAAATGGTTAGAAATTAAAAATGTTTCTAAAAATTAATGTATCAAACAAGAAATCACAAGTCATTGGGAAATACTTACAGATGAGTGAAAACAAACGCAACATGCCAAAATTTACAGAACATAATGAAAACATACCCAAAGAGAAAATTTATAGCTAAAATAATTACACTGAAGATAAAATTCCAAATCAACAACTGAATTTTATAACTTAAAGAACCAGAAAAATAAGAAAAGAATAAACTTTTAAAAAATGACAGAAAGGAAGGATATTTGACAACAAGGCTTTTTTTCTACTAGTTTTTTTTAAATCTCATAACATTTTAATCTGCTAATTAGAAAAGATTATTGTTGTATGTGTTTTTTGCAGTTTTGTATAACAGACTTTCTATGTTGTAAGTCTTTGTAATAATTACAAACATTTGAAAAGAAAAAATTAATAGAAGAAAAAGATGATAAATATTAATTCAGAGACCAAAAAAAGGCTACACCAACATGTATCCTCTCTTCTTAAGGTGCATTGCCAGTGATCTAGGAATCCCTACTTTTAAAAGCCAGCAATATTTTTCAGTACCATCACCCTGGGGACCAAGTCAGCAACCACATTGCATGGATAGGAGATATTCCAAAAATATCATTTGCATTTATCACTATTATTCAGCATAGTCCTGCATGTCTTAACCAGAGTAATAATGTAAGAAAAACAATTTAGAGGCATCTAAAGTGGAAAGGAAAAAGTCACATTATTTTTGTGTGAAAATTATATGACTTCTATATAGAAAACAATAAAATTGTGATACAAACAAAACAAACTTTAGAATTATTAAAGTTATTTAATGAATTAGCAGGCAACACACAAAAATTACCTCTAAACACAAATGATATTCAATCTAAAAGGAAATTAGGAAATTAAGAAATTAATTTCTTTTAAAATAACATTAATATGAAAAAAAACTTAGGAATTAACTACTACAAAAGATGTGAAAAGTTACAGTGAAATCTCTAAAAAATTTCTGAGATAAATTAAAACAAAATTAACCTTGGTTCATGAATTCAAAGATACTATCATTGAAATGTTAATATAATCTGATCTATAAAGTTAATACAATTCCTACTAAAATCCCAAGGACTTTTTTTCCAGAAAAAGAAAATCCCACTCTAAAAATCACATGGAGCCTCACAGGACACTGAATAACAAAACTGTCCTGAAAAATAATGTCAAATTGGAAGATTTACATTTCCTGTTTTCAAACTTATTATAAAGCAACAGTAATCAAAACAGTATAGAAATACAGATCAATAGAATAGACTAGAAAGACCAAAAATAAATAATTGCCATTGTGTTGAAGTGAGATTTGACAAGGGTGCTAAGATCAATAAATGGGGAAAATAGTGTTTTTTATATAGTGCTTGAATAAGTGCAAGTAGTAAGTAACATTAACATAATATACAACAATTACATATATGGATTCATTAAAATAAAGTAAAACAGAAATATGGCAAATCTTCACACTACTAAATTTGACAATGACTTGTTGAGCTTGTTGTTACAGAAGCAAGAAAACATTTTGGATGTTAGAGAATTTTTAGAAATCTTAAATATAACACATTATTGATACATTGAAAAGTCACTTTACAAAATAGGAAAAGTATGTGCAAATATAAATCTGATAAGATTAATATATAGAATATATGGGAAACTAAAACAGTAAATAAAGAAATGAAAAAAAGATGCACATTTCACAAATGAATAGTGAACATATGAGAATGCTAATCCCTATCAAAATGCAAATGAAACCTGAAATATCACCTCACACTAAGATGCCTCTTTAATCTTTCTTTCATATGTATGTATGCATATATGTATGTATGTATGTATCATCTATCCAACTTATGTATGAAAATAGCACATGTTGGCAAGATTATAGAAAAATTGAAATCTTTGTGAACTGTTAGTAGAAATGTAAAATGCAAGAGTTACTATAGAAAATGCTGAAGCATATCTTTCAAAATTAAAGATAAATTATATCATGATCCAGTATTTTCTACTTCTGGGCCTACATTGAAAATAGGAAAAATAATAGTATCAAGTGACATTTGTAAACCCATGAACGTGACAGCAATATTTATAATAATGAAAATATCATTGTAAATAAATTATACATGATAAAAGATAAGCAAAATTTGTTGTATACGTGCAATGGCATATTATTCAAACTTAAAAAGAAATTCTGATGTTATAGTTTGAGTAAATGCTAAAGAAATTATGTTAAGGGAAATACAATAGCTATACAAAGAAAAATTCTGCACGATCCTTATTTATGAGGCATTTAGAGTATTCAAAATTTATGGAAACAGGATATGATCATTGCCAGGAGCTTGGAAGAGGTCAATAGTGAATCACCATGTAATGAACAAAGACATCACCAACACATAGCATATACTACACACACACACAAATATGAAGAATGGTAATATTAAAGCCAAGAAAACACTGTATTTGTAAGAATTCTGCTCTTAGGTTCCTAAAATAACAAATGATTTAAAATCAATTTGGTGTTCAGGAGGTTTGTTTTATAAATGACCTCACACTATTTAATTGCTGGGACCTTTATTCTAAAATCTTTTTTTCACTGTTTTGTGCATTTCAAGACCCAGATTTAGTCAACATGGTTCCATTGTGACAAAAACTGATATGAAGAGTGTGTGCATATATATACAGTATTGAAACACAATTATGTAATCAGTAATTTATACTACTGATGATACATGAGGCAGAACTTCCTTCATACATGAGGAAATTCAACTTTAGTTTGACTTTACGTTTATTCATATAGTTGTACTCTTTCTGTCTGTTAATAAAATTTCTACAGGCAGTGCACTCACCATTTTCCAGAAGCATTGAAAAAAAACTTTGAAACATATTACATTGAGTTTACAATATTTGTTGATCTTACTAATCACAATTGCTAAGATGGTTTTCCTGTGTGGTCCTTTCCCTGTTCTCTCTTGTGCCCTGCCCTCATTCTTTGTTTTTCCAACCACAATATGTTTTTTTTTTTTTACATGCATGGTGCACAGGGCCATAAAATGCAATGCTATAGGAACTTTGTACTTCTGCCTTTGCTGGGATATTTAGTGGCATAATATGAGACTTCTTTCTTTTATAATGGAAAAGTTCATCATTAAAAGATTTATAATTGTATACTGCATTTCTTGTTACATTTCTGCTCTGACTTCTGAATTTTCTATCATATCCTAATAAAAATATACATGAACAATAGAATATGCTTTTTAAAATGTGTGGTAATTATCCGGTAATATCTTATATGTATTTTTCAGTCACTGTTTCCTTCCAGCAGGTGACTATTATAGGTGCTTCCCTATTAAAATTCAAATTAGGAAGCAAGGTGCAATTTGACTTGTGAATGCCTTCCTTCTACTTTTGCAAATTGTTCAAGTTTATAGCTCTCTCTCTTGCTAAATTTTCCTTGACGCTGAGTGTTCAGACAGAATTACTGTACAAATACAAATGTAGAAGCTCTTAAATGAAAATGTGCACAATTCCATCATGTTGCCTTTGAAATGTAAACTCTACTGGTAAGCACATTAACTAGAGCAGAAAAAACTAATTAGGAACACCCCTAAATTCTGAGGATGAGCGCTGTAGAGAAGCATAGGTCAGATTTCAAAATTCTTAATATCACATAAGAGGTATTTTTGATGGCGGCAACGTGGTAATCTCTCTCCTGAGGCTTTTAGATGTGGCCTAAGTTGCTTATGAAAATGTGATTTCTTAGGGCTTTGGGCAAATTCGATTTAAGGAAGGAAGCCATGGAATTTTTGATAGAGCACTGAAGTGACAGGTTAATATTTTTGGGAAAATAGAGTAGAAATGTAGTTTTTTCCATTTCGGTGTTACGATTTTCTCAATAGAATCAGCATTATAATTATCTCTGGATTAGTCACAGGTCTGTATACTTTTAAAAAGTGAATATTAAGCAAACTATAACTTTACAGGAAATTTGTTGCAAAAGGTATCATGAGAAGAAGGGCAAAAAGTTCAAACTGAGTAAAAGTTACACATTTTGAAATTTAATTGTTGGAATTTAATGTTATTTTCGAAAAGTTGTTGTGATAAAGAGACCTCTAGGAAAATCTCCACAGCATCAGGATGTGATAAACACCTAACCAAGCAGTTGTAACAGTGCTTATCTCATGAGTGTTAAGTTCCTAGCCCTGGATAAATTCCAGACCCTTGCTCTTCTGGAACTTGTCTCACCTTCAGTTGAGCCCTTTGGCTTTAACACTACTCTGAAACAAAAGAATATAAAAGGGCAAGCATCCTTTAAATGCACCAGTGTGGACAGATTCCTACCTTTCATTTTTTCACTCATGGATCTACTTCTTTACCTATGAATCAATTTCGTAACCATCCAGTATCTGTACTTCATTAGGTGGATGAGAAGCAGGTGCCATGTTTTATCTTGTTCTCTTTTTTCCTTTTTTGACTGTTTTTCTAACATAAAAACTTGTTAAATTTTTCTTTAAGAAATTCATTTAAAACAAACATAGATTTTTGACAAGACTGAAAAAAAATTTATAAAACCAAGTTCCTCAATTTTTCCTTCCAATTCATATATACAAGAAAAAATACTGATCTCTGTAAATATGTAGTAATAATAAAGGTGAAGTACAGCCCATAACTAAAGTATGCAATAGAATTACAAAGCACTATTCCTTGAGGAACTTAACTTTGTGGCAAGTAGAGATATGTAACATAAGAATATAAAAATGTTGCATTACACACAAAGCCATAATTATTCTTTTAGATGTCACAGAATAATTATTTACACAGGATATATACAAATAATTAACTGCAAGAGTTTTTGTAACAATGTTTTAAATAATTAATTCTGGACAAAAATAAAATGCTCAGCAGTACAGGAAAGTGAAAGTATGCCCTCAAGACATTAAAAATAAAATACCAAAACTACTACATGAAAATAAGTTCATAATATATAATTGTATTAAGACACAGGCCAAACAAAAAATTATATTATGAAGATAATTTATTACAAGATATATTTATATAAAGTTAAAAATGTGTCTGCATTTCTAAAATACCTGGCCAGGTCAACTTAGTTCTTTTAAAAATACATATTCAAAATTAAACTTTTCTCAATCTTCATTTTCAAATGACTTAGAGACAATGAAAGCTCTAATTAACACAAAAGTCTAGTGACAGATGATACAAAATTTCACTGTGAACTTAAACAAAATTCTAAGCTTCCAATTCCACATTTATAAATTGAGTTTTGCCTTTATCTGGAAAATCTGTATTGAAAATTAAATATCTTCTTCATATCAGTTATCTTATGCCATGCTAAAACATTGCAAACTCTGAAGTAATCTCAACAAATGGCCACCTTTTTAGTGTTATTCTATTTATACAGAATACATTAACCAGTGTTGATCTCCTATTATTTTGTTTTGAAATTCTGTATTTTTTAAAAATAAAAAGAAGTACTTTTTTACAAGGTGCAGTCAAAATAATATATGAAATGATTGAAAAGTTCATAATTTAGCATTGAACCATGTTGGAATACTTTCTTCATTTGTTCTAAGTACTAAAATGCTTAATGGAATTCAAATAAATTATCGAATAGTTACATTTTATCATGCATCTTGCTAAGTGTTAAAATAAGTAAGACAGAAATGCTAAAAAGTAAAACAGAAATCCCATGCCCCAAGAAGATAATGCAAATAAACTACAATACAGTGAAATTTGTAATCATAGAACTATGTAAAGATGCAAAGGCACTTACAAAGGGAAGTCTCACTTAATAGCTGTCTGAAAGTATGACCGAGCAGATGTTAAAGAATGTATGAGTTCTGATCTGGATAGGAAAGTTCAATTTGATAGGAAAGAGGTCAGTTGCTCCAAAGGAATAGCACAGACTGCTATAGAGAAAATTATATAAAATTTGTGAAACTTCTTTCTTTTTAGCATAATATAAGAGAAAGATGGGGTGGGAGGAGATATATAGAGAAGCCAATGTTACATGAGGGCTTCAGGAAAATTCCAAAACTCCTTAGACAATACACATTCTTGTTTTTTCTTTTTTTCTTAAGAAGTAGATTAATTTTTAAAATGTCTATTTTTCTTAAGTATGTTACAAAAACACTTCTATGACTCCTTTCAGAAAGATAAGTTTTACTGAGGAAGTGAAACATTCAATCTGTAAAATCTAGGTTTCAGAGTCTTCTTGTTTGAAGATTCAGCTAGCATACATAATTTGGATATCTTATAAACTATAATATCACACAGGTTCTAACTGTATATTCTTTGAACTGGTTTATTTTATTTCAGATGTCTTACTGAAAATTTAATCTTTTGACATTGCTGTACAAGCTGGTGTTTCTGTGATTAATGCTAATCGTACTTCATTGATTGCTTTCTAACTTTAATTTTTCTCATTTAATTAGACTGATGTCATATGGAAACCTTGACTCTCCATATATCTTACATATTATATTTTATTTTGTAATCAAATGAAGCTCAAAGAACCTTTTAAGCAAAATGTTTCTTATTTGGGGTCTTAGAATTGTAACTGAGGGGGAAAATGTTGCCAATAAAAGCTAGAATATATTCCAATGCAGTGAAGTTTAAATGATAATTTTAAGTTTAAATGACCATCTAAAGGAAAGAAAGGTTAAGTAAAGGAAAGAAAGGTTAAGTGAGTAACACAGGTTGTCAAGAATTATTAGTCAGATATGGAGACAAGATGTAGGAATAAAAGCTGGCAGCATTTTCCAGCTTTTGCATGACTTGGAATCAAAATAGCTGGAAAAGAGACAGTGAATGAAGTGGGTAATGGATGTAATGCACAGAAGTTCAACAGTGACAGTCAGAGCTATGCAAAGACAAAAAGATACAAGTTTATCCAAATATATAGTCAGTAAGTGCATATTAGCTCTGTGCCTCCAGCAATAAGGGCAGCAGAGCAGCGCAATAGAGAGGGGAGATGATACCATGATGGGAAAGGAGGGAGACACAATGGACAGAATTAGCTTGGAGAGAGATCCAGAGTGTAAAGATCCTGTGAATTTAGCTGATCCCATAGCAACATCACAAGCTATTGCTTGAGAAGTGTACAGAATTTTTCAGCTTATACCTATGGTGATGTGAAGGGAACCTTCATGTGCAAGTCAAGTCTAAGCTTGAAGATTTGTGAAGCATGATTCCCTCTACTCTGGATAGCACTGCAAATATTGCCATACTATCCTGGCTACTGTCTGCCTTGTGGTTTACTGCAGTCCTGATAGAATGGCACTCAAGCAGATTTTCTGAAAATAATTGCAAGGATATGGGTATCAGAAACATGGGAGTGAGAATTACTTTCCTCTAAGACTGGTAGCTTGGGTCGCTGCTGAACAGGGCCTGACAACAGAATAGGCACACATGCTTAAGTGCAGAGACCAGTTCTCAAGCTGTAATTATAGGCTGTGGAGTTCATGCCATCTGCTGTGCCCTCTTCAACCAGGGCAGCTAATCCCCCATACTCTTTATGAGCTTTTCAAATGGTGTCAGAGAGCCATATACATTACAGGGGCTGAAATCAGCTCAACCTTCAATGATAAACAAATCTGTCTGGAGTAAACACCAACCAACAAAACTTCCAGGTCTGTTACCTTGCACTGGTGGACAGAGTGCTGAGGATCGGTACAATCCACACTGAGTCAACAGCACAGGAGAGCCTCATTCTCTCTGTGGGTACATAGCCAAGGAAAACATGGAAAGAAGTGCAGATCAGTTTAAGCGTATATTAACTTTTCTTTGTACATTTGACTATCTCAGTGAAGATAATTCTTTCTTTTCCATTTTATTTTGTTCATTGAGACATGGTTTCGCTGTGTACATCAGACTGGTTTTTAACTCACTATGTAGCCTAGGCTGGCCTTGAACTCACAGTGATCCTCCTGCATTCGTCTCCCAAGTTCTGAGATTACAGGCATGTGTCACTACTCTCAGCTTTTCCTTTTCATTAAGAGTTTTGTTGTTGTTCTTTTTTTGTATTTGGTAAATGGTTCATATACCTCACTGGTAGATTTACCTTCGGCTTATTCTCTAGAAGCACACACACAAATAAAAAAATTAGAAACAAAAAATATAAACACATACATTTTTCTTGTGTTACATTTATTTGTGTGATATCAGATTCTTGTGTGTGATTTTTTTCCACCCTTTTTCTTTTTGCTTCCTTTCATATTAAATTCTTATTCTCTATCTCTCAATTTGTGTGTGTGTGTGTGTGTGTGCGTGTGTGTGCATTGCGGAAGGTCAAACTCAGGGAAAATCTTTCACCAAGCTACATGCAAAACCATTTAATTTTTGGTTTAGAGGAAAGGTTTTTCTACTTTCCCACTCAATTCTTTATGTAACTTCTTGAATTATTTTTTGTATGATGTAAGCATGTATCTTGACATCTTCATTTACTCCAAAAGTCACAAATATGATCTTTTAGTTATGTTCCACTTCTCTTTTTTTTAGTTTGTTAATTTTTGGTTTAGAGGAAAGGTTCTTGTGGACTGACCTTGAACTTGGAGTCTGCCTTGGCCTCCCAAGGGGCTGACACTGCAGATTTATGGCACTGCTTTACCTTTCCACGTCTTTGAGTACTCTAACTTTTATTTTGCTTTCCCTTTCCCATTCTCTCCTCTCTTAATTGTGTCTAAATCTTGCTTAAAAGCTTTCCCATTTATATGGTTGCCAACCTTATCACTCCTGTAGTTGTCACTGTAATAGTGCATGTCATAATTTGCCTTTGTTTTTTGCTTATTGTTGAATATGCTTCACTACAATTTGTTCCTGTTCCTGTTACTCACTTCCCCTTGGGTGTAGTGCTAGAGACAGAGAGCATAGCACTTTTGGTTCTTCCGGAAGGCATCTGTATGGAGCTGTACCCTAACCCAGCTAAAAGGCAGCACACTGTTCTACACACATCACGGCCCGATTCTAGCTTCAGCAGACACTCTCTCAAACAGTAATGGAGATAAATTCGCAACCAAAGAGCAGCTTCTAAGTAAATATGCTTTGTGGGGTAAGGAGGTATGAATGACCTGCTGCTGGAAATCCACCCTGCAGCTACAGGAGAAACGGCACAAAGATCATACTTACTGCCTCCATGGAGGCATCAGCAAAGCACTCTCACAGTCTGTCAGATGATGTGACCCGACAGTCAACTGCAGAATTTAAATGTAATGTAATCTGCTGTCTGCAACACAATGCTCTTTTCACTCGATTGATGACCTACAGACGAGATATCCACTCTTCAGAGACCTACAGCGAAAGTGGAAACCTCAGGTTCAAGAAAGAGTATAAACTATGTCAAAATGTACTAATTACCACCAAAGAAGTAACAAGAAAATTCTAGCATAAAACCGACATGGCCAATATATTCAATACTTCACAGGATCTGATATCCTCTGTTAGTTCATCAAAAAGAACAGTTCGTGCTTTCAATATTTGTTTGATTATTTTTTTCATGCCTAAATTTTATAATCTGAGCAACTACTTTAAAGATAACAAATGCGGTATATTAACTAGTGTTAATTTTCCATTATTTCTTTTTGAAATTTTGAATCATTGGTTTTTATTGGTATTTGTTGTTGTTCTTTTGTTAAAAAAAACACAAAGATTGTGATATTCTAGGACACAACATAAAGAGTAGACTTTTCCTAAAATGGTTTTCAAAGAGAATTTAGCAAGACCTTGGAAGAAATGAATGAAAAATTCAATGAGAATATAGAGATTTTAACAAAGAACCAAATATAGTGGTTCTCAATTTAGAAATACTTTTGTTTGTGCACAATTTGGTTCCCTAACAGAAGCTTATGGGAAAAAAAAGTTTGTTTTTGCTTGCCAACTTTGCATGGAGTGACCAGCAGAGCCATGATTATCTTTTCCTCGGGAAAATGAATATGACAATATTTTTCAGAAATGTGGACTGAGTTAAGTTCTGAACCGAAGTACCACTGAACATATAAATTTAAGAATTCAAGAAGTTACATAAAGAATTGAGTGGAAAGCCTCACCAATATATTAGATCAAGCAGAAGATAAGATTTCAAGGATAGAAGTTTAGGTAGATGAATAGCGTATTCAGATAGTAATAAAGAAAAAATAAAAAAATATTATTTGCATATATAAGAGAACTGGAACATAACTAAAAGATCATATTTGTGACTTTTTGGAATACATGAAGATGTCAAGATACATGCTTACGTCATACAAAATTTATACAGTGAAATAACTGCAGAAAATTTTTCAAATCTTGAAAACATATGGGCATTCAATTAGAAGAGGCATTTAGAATCCTAAGTAGAAAAGGCCCGAAAATAACCTCCCTGAATCATATTATAGTTAAAATGCCAAGAATACAGAAAAAAGAATATTGAAAATTGCAAGAAAGAAATGACAAATCTTATATAAAAACAAACCTGAAAGAATAGCATTAGATTATTCAGCAAAAGAATTATAGGACAGAAAGATATAAAATGATGTGTTTCAAGCCCTGAACAAAGTACTTGCCAAATTGTATTACAATGCAGAAAAAAACTATCTTTCAGAATCAAAGATTTTATTTTAAGAAAAGCATAAACTAAAGGAATTTAGAACCACTAAGTCCACATCAGGGAAGACATTTACAGAAATCCTTTATAGAGAAAAGAAAGAATAGACAGGCTGAAAACCAAGAAAAACAAAATAATGGAAAATAGTAAAATGATAGAATTTAATATATACTATCAGTTATTCTCAACATGATCTTAATACTTCATTTAATAGATTCATAAATAGCTTAAAAAGTAAGATTAACTCTTTGTTTTCAGCACAAAAAAATCTCACCAAAAGTTATACTGATATTGAAAGTGAAAGAATAAAAAATGTTGTCCCATGAAAATAAAATCCAAAACCAAGTACAAAGTATTCGTAGTAACTAAAAATTATTTCAAATGAACATTAGCACAGAAGTAAAGCAGATCACTACAAACAGGGAAAGTATACAAATCAAAGGGAAAATAAATATATATCAACAAATGCTAGCATGCACAAATTAAAAAAAAATACTAACATTAATAGATAAATGGATCCCACTACAATTATAATGTATGACTTCAACAATCAATTCACATTAATAGGTCATTGAGACAAAGAAATAATTTTTAATATCAGAGTTAAATTATGCTATAGTATAAATGGATAGTGTATACTTCTATGCTATATTTCACCAACAACTATAGAACACACGTTCTTCTCAGCAACTCATAGAATTTTCTCAAAAATAAATCATATTTTGGGCAATAAAATAATTCTTACAAACTTTGAAGTGATGTCATGAGTCTTATCAGATCACAGTGAAATGAAACTATAAGTCAACAGCAAGGAAACAAAAAGAGTACATGAACACATGGAGATTGAACATTACATCTTTGAATGAAAAATATTTCATTGAAGAAATTGGGGGGTGGGGTTAAAAATATTCCTTTAGTGAAATAAAAGTTGAAGCACAATATACCAGTGTCTGTGAGATAAAGTAAAGATAGAACTAACAGGAAAGTTTCTACTTTTCAGAGCCTACAAATAAATAAGTAAATAAATAAATAAACAAATTATTTACTTATGCTTTACAAATTGTTACAAGAACCAAAACAAGCCAAACCCTAAGCTAGGAAGAGAAAATAAAATAACAGAGGGCAGAATTAAAATTAAAGAAATAGGAACAAAAAGAACATTATAAACAAAAGTGTGATATTAAGAAAACAAAATGATTAAACTCTTAGCCAAGCTAATTAAAAGAATGAAAATAGATCCAAATTAATAAAATTTAAAGCAAAAAACAGTATTAAAACAAATACATGCAGAAAATAATTAGACAATTCTATGAAAAATACATTTTAATACTGGAAAATCTAGAAGAGATGTATAAATTTTTAGACAGATATAACTGACCAAAACTGAACTAAGAAGATAAACAGTCTAAACAGATCAACTGCAAAGAATTGAAGCAAAAAATTTCCCTGCAAAAGTATCCCAGAAATGAAGAAATTTACTACTGAATTTTAACAGGAGTTTAAAGATGAACAAATGCCAATGCTCACCACATTACTGCATGACATTTTAAAGGAAGGAATACTTCACAAGCATTCTTTGACCTATATGACCCCATACCAAAATTAGGTAAGATTATGGTTTGCGTTTAAATGTGGGTGTTAGTGCTGTATCCGCCCAGGGGCAAGTAGCTGGCATATAGTGTGATGGAGGAAATGAGGCTCATTTTTCCCTTTTTCACTCTTGCCACCGCCATGTTTGTTGCCCCTTAACCATGCCATGGTGCCTTGGAACCCACTGAGTGTTGACTGAAATCTCCAAAAAAGTATAAGGTAGATAAACCTTTCCTTCATTTTGGACATCAAGTATTTTGTCTGAACAATGAGGGAAAAGTAACTAAGACAGATAATAAGAATTTTAAAGAAGAAAACTATAAACAAGCATGTATTTTTGATACACCTACAGAAAAAATTTTTCATTAAAATTCTTGAAAAGTAAATTCAACAAAACATTAACAATACCATACACCATGGTTAACTCATTTTCATTCCAGAGAGGTGAAGATGTTTTATAATATGCAAACTAACAAATGTAATGCATTTATTGCAATAAATCTAATCTATAATAAAACCAAGTATAAAAAACACATGATAGTTTCATAGACAAAGAAAAATCTTAGAGCAAATTTCAAGAAACTTTACAATAAAAGCCCTAAAGTAATAAAATAGAAAAGAGTTTTAATTCCATATAATAAAAGGTGTCTACTACAAACTCATAGCCGGTATCATAATGACTGGGAATAAATGTAAGCATTTCCCTGAAAATCAGGACAAGTGTATTGCCATTATTGCTTAATATGGTACCTAAAATTTTAGAGTAGTTACACTAAAGAAAGAAATTCATATGATGGAAATCAGAAAGGAAGAAATCATGTTATCATATTTTCATCAAGTATTAAAATCTTTTACTTAAAAGATTCTGAAAACTCCACAGAAGTGCTTTTAGGGCCAGTAAACTAATTTAGCATGTTGTTAGCAGCATAACAAAATAAATCTAAACAAAGAGACCATAGCTTTTTCTAAAGCAAAATAAGAATGATGAGAAATTAGGTAGAGTTCCATTCAAAATTTAAATAAATTATATAAGAAGGTGAAAACTTCTATAATGCAAATTTCAGAACATTGAAAAGATAAATTGAAGAACACACTGTAAAATGGAAACACTCCTCATGTTCAATGGTCAACAGAATTACAGTGATAACTTGGCTCACAAATTTAACTCTTTCTACAGTTTTGATTGCAAAATGACTTGGATGAGAACTGAATCAAATTTACTCTTATAGTCAACATTGAATCTAACCATTCAATTTAATTTGGTTCTCTTCCATTTCAGTTTGCAACCAGAATTGTAGAAAAATTTTATGAACCGAGGTACCTCTTAATATTTTTAAAACAGTAATATAACCAAAAGCAATCTATTGATCCCAGTGCCTTTCCCTTAAGAACATCAATCTCATTCTTGAAAGAAAAAGAAAAAATAACCCTGAAAATCATATAGAAGTATAAGAAGTGGAATATTTAAAGCAAACATGGGCAAAAATATCAAAATACTTGACTTCAAAATATACTATAAAGTCACAGTAATAAAAACTGTGTGCTTCTGACAGAAAAGCACACAGACCAACGGAATATAATAAAGTACACAGAAATAAACTCACACACATCCCCCAACTGAATTTTATAATGATGGCAAAACTTATTGGATAAAAGGCAGATTCTTTAACAAATGGTGCTGGAAATAATGGATATCTGTTTGTAGAAGACTGAAATGTAGATTCCTATTGCTCACATACAAACTGACATAAAATACACTGAAATTCTAAACGTCAGACCAAAAGCTTTGAAACTTCTTGAAGAAAACATGGGAAATGCTTTGAGATATCAGTCACAGGTGATTACTTCCTGCATAAGGATTCCAATACTGTAGCAAATGATATAAAAACAAAAATACACAAATGGAAAAAGTAACACATGGGAGTTAAAACTAAAAATCTTCTGTAGATTAAAGGTAAAAATTAAGACTGAAATGGCAGCCTACAGAATGATAAAAACCCTTTGCCCACTATTGCTCCAAAAGAAGATTAAATACAGTATGCAGCATATACAATAACCTTAAAAGATTTAGCATCAAAACAACATCAATAAATGGACATATTATCTGAACAGACACTTTTCAAAAGTAGTTTAAGTGGACAATATCTATCTGAAAAAAAAAAGTTCAACATCATAAACACTCATGGAAATGCAGATCAGACTATAGTGATGTTCCCTCTCAGTCCAGCCACAATGGCTGTCATCAAGAATTAAAAAAAAAAAAAAAAAAAAAGAGTGTGCACACTTTGGCAGCACAAACGCTAAAAAAAAAAAAAAAAAAAATTGCAAGTACTCCTGATTATGTGAGGGTGGGGGAGAAACACTGTGCCTTATTGGGAAGAATGTAAATTAATATTGGAAATCTGTGTAGATTTCCTTCAAAAATTTAAATTGGGACCACTCCTCAGTATATACTCAAAGGAATTAAGGTCAGCATAGTATAGAAATGGTTCCATATTTTTCGTTGCTGATTAACAATAGCCACATTATGAACTCTGCTGGGTACCTTGATGACTGAATATACAAAGTGTGGTACACATACACGATGGAATTTTATTCAGACACAATGAAAAACAAATTTGTTTGAAGGCTACATTTACTTGTATTGTCATTTGGTGCAACATACACAAGCTCAGACCATATCATTGCTCTGAGAAAGCGTTTAGTTTGTAAAAGCCTCGGGATGTTCCTTGGCAGCCATTACATTTCTTTTTTAACATGTTAAGTTCACCTAGCTAAGACGGAGCAGCAAGTTCATCACAACCTAAGATGGAGTCTATTTCACAAAATGAAAGGACAGCCGTCAATTTCATTTTCTGATTTAAGTGGGAAGAAACAAGTGGAAATCCAATGAAATGTGAATCATTTTCTAACCTAACTCTCACTAACGAAGTTGACTTATTAAGCAATGAACAAACAGAATCTCAGGGATTTCCATTTCTCTCTAGATGATGTTTACATACCCTTTAGTGGAAATGTACTGTAATAGAGAGTTTGTAGCACAAAGAAAATAACATGTATACAGAGATAGTTTATGATCTGCTGTCACATTCAAACTCAAATGCTTACAGCAGCAAGACTAATAAAACATAAGACTGTGGATATTTATTATATGATAGTAATAGAAAAGGCACAAATAAACAGAATAGAAAAATAATACAATTGTATAATAGCATTCCAAAGAAAATTTTGTGAACTCTATATAATGAAAAGAAAACAGCAGTTGAATGAATTTGACAATTCACTTAAGAGACAAATACAGTATATCAGCGTTTAGTAGAAGCACAAGTCACAATAAATGATTTGAAAAACATGTGGAATAAAATGCACTTTCAAAAGAGAGGTATTATTTAAAACATGACAATTTCCAGTAAATCTCCTGGAAGACAAAGTATGTAGAAATCTTGAAATCATAGGAGTACACAGAGAGTTCAAAAACCACATACAAACTGCATGGAAAATAATTTAAAGAACCAACAGCTGAGATTTCATCATATTACAGAGCTTTTGCACATCAAAAGAAATCACCAAACCACCAACAGCACCAGGAATACAGCACAGCTGCACAAGGTGGTGACTGGCAAGCATAAGGTCCTGAGGTCAATTCCCCATATGAAAAACAAAAAACAAAACACCAGAATTAAAAGACAACCCACAGAATGGGAAAGAATTTTATCCAATTATCCCTCAGGCAAAGGACTTCTATCTAGAACATATGAAGAACTGAGAGTGATTAGGCCCCAAAAATTCAAAGACCCAATCCAAAAATGGAATACATTTCTCGGATGAAAAATTCAAATGGCAAGTAAATATATAAAAAATTTTCAACATCATTGGTTATTCAAGAAACACAAATTGAAATAACACTGAGATTCCATCTCACTCCAGGAACAATGGTTATCATCAAAAAAATCACCCAATAACAGATGCTGGCAGGCTGTGGGGGGAAAAGAACACTTTTTCCACCGTTGGTAAGAGTGTAGACTGGCACAACTTCTATGAAATCAGTGGGGAACTTCCTCAAAAAACTTGAATTAGAGGTCCCTTTCAACACAGCTATTCTTCTGAGTATTTTCTCAGAAGAATTAAAAATATCATACCACAGTGATATATGTGTACCCTTGTGTATAGTGGCACAATTTATACTAACTAAATGTTGAAAACAACCCAGGTGCACATCATCTGAGGAATAGATAAAAAAGATATGTTTTTTTTTAATATAATGGAGCACTACTCAACCATAAAGAATAAACTGGAGACTTTTATTGGTAAATGGATACAACTTGAGACTATACTCATAAGTGAAATTAATCAGATTTATATGCATAAAATTGTATTGTCTCACTAGTATGAGAAACTGACCAATTAATTAGGATCTGAAACATGCAATAGATATTGTGCATTGGGAAGAAATTTTCCAAAAGAAAAGACAAACTATGATAGGGGAAATGGAAAAGGAAGAAAGGGAAAAAAATAATATACACAAGATAGTTAAGATAATTATACAGCTAACTTCTATTTCTTCTTCAAAAGAATATTTTGTGCTTATATTGTTTAGAATATGGGATGTCTGTATTCTGTACTCTGAATAGCTATGATGAAGACAACAATATACAATGTATGAATTATTATAACCTACCAACCTGTTTTGAAACTCGATTTCATTATTTGTTTATTATTTTTCTCTTTAAAAAATACAATAATTTAAAAGGAAGATAGATGAACTTATTCATAAAATATGTAGCAGAGATGACTGAAGAAATGAGTGAACATGTGAATTACACAAGGTATTTAAAGATGTAAAAGAATATTTCACTCATATCAAGGCAAATTAAACTTACAGATCACAGCTTTAATGAAAATCAAATCAAAATTATTACTAAAAATCCACTATTAGTCACTGCATTTCAATGATAAAGAAAAACCTTATATAAATATAGCTTAAAAGAAGCAAATCACAACAAAATCTGAAGGCAAAATATTGGTCTCACCTTGAGTGTTTCATATTTTTATGAGATGATTTCAGTTTGAAACAAATCCTTTTTATATTCCGCTTTGACAGGAAAACATTCTGATTTATATTTTAAGACTAAAGCTAATGCTAATTATTTGGTTTTAAATCATCTAACAAAATGTATAACATTTTATTCTTTCTTAAATAAATATCTCATCCCTGACACTTCCTTGCATAATATTTTCATATGTTTATCACGATCACCTAGTTTACTCTTTTTGATATAAAATTACAATGGTCTAATAATTATTCATTGTATTTTTTATTTAAAGAAAAACAAGAAAAAAACAAGACAAAACAGAAAAAAAGGTAGATGTAATACGTAATTTTGAATAAAAATATTAATACTATGAAATTAATAGTTAATAAGTTAATATTTTCCTCTTAGAAATAGTTGTTCAAGTTACAAAATCAAAGCATAAGAAGAGGACAGTTACTCTAACATTCACAGTACAAACCATTATGTTCAATGAGCTAATGAAAGTTTAGTAATATGGTCATCTATTATAATTTTGTTGTCAACTTTTCCTCTTATTTTATTAGGTTTTCTTAACTTATTTTGTTACTTCTTTATTATACAATGTTCATTGAATATAAATATTTTTATTTTGATATTCCTGTGTACAAAAATGCTTATTCTATCCACTTGGATTTTTTAACATGCTTGCACATTTATATAATATTAGAATATTGAATTAGAATTGTGATTTTACACTTGTTTATTGTATTTTTTATTAGTACCTGCGTGCAGTGCATGCAGTTTACATTCATCTTGAGAAGTGGGTACAAGCACAAACAACAGCTTAGTACTTTTATTTTCTTAATCTCTTTTCCCTTTTCTTCTGCCTCACTTCCTCCTCCTTTTACTGAATTTTTGAATATCATTTTCATTTGACACATGAAATATTTATGTTACTTAAATGTCATAATTTTTATGTATTTTACAAATGCCTTCTGAATTTTTTCCTTTTATTAGAAACAATTATTTGTTGTAATGTTTCCCTTCTAATTTTGGTGTTTTTATGTTTGTCTTTTGCTTTTTTATTTCCCAGTCTGCAACCATGGGAAAATCTAAGTAAACCATCAACTTCATTAGTTTTTAGCTGACTGTAAAATAACACGAGCTTTGGAAGTCACATGGCTGAGTCATATATTAGCTTATTACTAGCTTTCCTGCAATACCTCTGAAGTGTAGGTTGTCATGTTCATGGCTGCCTCAGTTACGTTTCCAGGATTTGTAGGTTGTTTTACTAAAAGCTCTGTTTCAGTGGGCCTGCATACAAGCTTGGTATTTTTGACTTCTATTATTATTTGTCTCTTTGCTGTGTTAGTTTTGGAGTTAGATTGTTTCTGCTTAACTCTGGACATCAACATATTCGTTGTTTAAGAAATTGTCTAGAAAGGGAAATGCAAGGTTAATTCATTCCAAACTTACCTCAGGTATTTTGTTGTAGTGAAAAACAAAGAAATAAAATATTTTTGTGTCTTTTTAATATTGTTTTAAATTACTACGTTTGTGGTACATGTACAATGGTTACATTCATTGTGGAGAGTTGCTACATGTACATAATACAACTGATACAATTTGATGTCTATTTATTTTTTCAACTTTACATGAAATATCAAATTACTCATCTGATAAATTTTTTTCAATTATTTACTTTATTTATAAATACTTTTATAAATTTGAAGTCATTTACAAATGTAATAAATTATAAACTAATAATTATATAAATATTGATTATTAATCAGTATTGTCAACATTATACTGAGAAGAAACTGTAGATAGAAATTAAAGTAATATAAAATAAAAGTTTCAGAAAAATATAAATGTAATAGAACAAGTTTGACTGTGATGAAGTGATTAATGACCTCATGGAGGATATAGGATTTCAGATTGATTTTTCACTCATCAGCTTTGAATAGACAGAACTGGAGAAGTGGTGGAAATAAAATTATAAGGAGAAGCCCACAAAGGCACCTTCAAACATTGGTTAAAAAACTATGCTTATGGAGTAAAAGTGCTATATGTAAAGAGAGAAAAAGTTAAAGCAGGCATTGGTTCCTGAAAATGTCAAGGTATTACTATCAATCAATAGCTATGAACTTTACCTTGCTGCCACAAGGGTGTTGTTAATAGTTGAAGGAAGAAAAATTGACATTGATAAAACTCCTTCCTTAAAAAAAATGATATGGCAGTACCTCATAGAATAGATGGAAAAAGCCAGTAGAATTGAGGTCCTTTGAAAAACTACTCTAATAGAGCAGGCAGAATGTGTAGTAAAGAATATCAATGTTGGGTAAGAGTATGTTTCAATAAATTAAATGAAAAGAGTTAAGATGTGTTATGTACATGAATGTGCTTCTCGCAATGAATGTAATTGTGTTCTATGAAGAAGTATCAAAAACCATTGGAAATTTGGCTCCTTGATTTCAAACATAATAACGTTTTAACTGAAGATGACAAATTTGGTTTTATTAATTATGAGTTTAGAGTGAAAAGTCTTGGTCAAATATTTAGTCAGTATTTATAATGCCAGATAACAAAGGAGAAATTTTTATTCATTCACTGAGATATCCTGCAATCTTAGAAAAACGTGAATAGATACATTTTGAATAGAAATCATTTGGCACATTTGAAGAAAACTGTGATGATAATTATATATATTATCTATGTAAAAATAAAATTATGAAAATATTTCCCTGGGGTAAATGCTATTTTCTTTCTCTTTCTTGAAATAACATGCATTTGGGGGTAATTCTCATAAAATCTATAAATCACAATTACTGTGTTTTTAATTCTATAAATTTGTAAAAATAGGATATGTCACGTTGTTATTGCCACGTTAATATTCAATTTATATGCTAATTACTTTTCTTTGATGTTTTATTAATTTTTAGTTTTAGCTCAACTTCATTGGTCAAATGAAAGAATAGGATAGTCAAAAGCATAAAAGTTTTCCATATATACTGTAAGAAATAATACATGAAAAACTTGCACATTTTCTCTAACTAAATATTAAACAGTATGTAACTTTAGTTCTTTATACATTTAACAAACTATTGAGCAAAATGCTAGATTAAAACAAGTATGATGCCAACAAATATTGATATGATAAAAGAATCTCAAAGAAAAATAAGCTTCAAAAGATATGCATAATACCAAATTATTGTTGTCTCTAATCAGCATTGGAAGCATGATTAGTTTATATTGAAAGTTTATGGTTTCATTTTATTTCTTATGTTTGAGTGGATATTTTGAATTATTCAAAACTAATAAAATTACTTCCATGATTAATAACTACTTAGCATAAAAATAACATGTAAATAAATATCATTTCTCTGTTTTCCAAAGACACTGCTTTGATTTAGTATAGGTGACCACTAAATATACAAATTATTCTGTATAATGGAACTTTAATTTCCTTAAATTTCTATTCCACATAGTCACTTAAATGTGAAATTAAATTTTCACTAATCTTTATGCTTCTCAGGAATTTATTAATTTAAAAACCAAGTTACTTCATTTAACTCTATTTTTTGCCTCAGTTTTCCAGTGTATTAAATGAGGAGTTGACAGTTTGACATTAATTTCTTAAGATTTTTGCTGTACCTTAGAATGAAATTTTATTTTTAACCAAGTCTTGCCATTTTTATGCTCCATTTGAATATCACCTTTTGAACTGTCTTAGATACTGTCTCAAGTATAAATATGACTTAAATTTGACTGAAATCTTTGCAACGGAGCACTTGTTTTCTATTGAAAAATATCACATTGAGAAGCACATGTTTTTTTTTTTTTCTTCAACAGAAATTGGAATGTCACAAGGTCATTAGGTTTTGATACACAACAAGTCATATATATTACTGTTGGGGGGGCACTTATAAAATCTGGGGTATAACTAATGCTTTTTTTTTTTTTTCTGATGATGATTGGACTCTTGACCTCACACTTGCCAGGCAGGGGCTTACACCACTGAGCTAAATCCCCTGCCCTAACTAATGCACTTTGAAATACTGAAAAACTGGGGACTCTAATTTTAAATTTTAGTGCCTAAAGATCTATGCATCTATACTAGCATCAGTGGCCATTTCTGATGATATTAATGTCAATGAACTTATGTCAATGACTTTTAAATATGAAGAGCAATCTTTGTGTTTGTATTCTTAAATAGCAAAGATAATGTCTGAATAACTATAGTTATTCTGTAGTAGTGTTATCAACTGATAGAATTCAATGCAAATTTTTGATTAAATTACAAGGTTGCTAAACTATTAAATGTATTTCAAATAGAAAGTATTTAACACTGGTGAATAGAGCTTTTCCTAATTGTTGGGAGAAATAGGGTATATAGGCAAGAAAACTACACAAACCCCAGGAGAAAAAGGATTGCAAAAAAATTCTCAATGATGTTCTCAGCTGCTTACTGCACTGGAGTGGATGATTCTCAGGAAGACACATTGAAGTTGCTTGCAAAAACACATGGCTAACTCAATGTGAAGTCATTTGTCTCCTGATATCTAGTTGCTTAAGAATAATTGTTACTAGTTTTTTTTTATTTCCCAAAGATTTCGAGTTTCTGTCATGAAACATACCTAAGAATCTCAAAGTGCTTACAAAAAATAATGTGAAATCTGAAATATTGTTTGTTTCTGATACATAAATCCACTCAGATGAATGTTACCCAATTGACTTTCAACCAACAATTCAGTTTTTATTTCTAATATTCATTATTTTGCTTACTAGAAATGTATAAGTTCTTTTAAATATATAATAATACACAGTCTTACTTTGTCACACATATCTTTTTATTGTTAAATAATAACTGACTTTCCTAATTATTTTCTTGAAGGAAAGTTACAGTATGTATAGAGAGATTTGAAGCAGCATGTGTGAAAAACAGCTAAAAAAATTAAAGTTTCTGGACAGATGTTATAAGAGTCTTGTAGAAAAAGCTATTATCATTACAATCCCAATTCTAATTTACTTTACATCAGGCATTTAAATTTACTATCTTTAGGCCATATGTTGAGAATGAAACTTGGTTCTATATTCATGAATCAGTTGACAATGAATAGTTAAGTTCTGCTAATTCAGAAAGGTGAAGTTGAGTGAGCTTATTTAAATGGAAGAATATTTGTAACTACAATTTCTCCATACCATCAGAAAACTTGCAAAAAAAGACCTGCCATATGTTTTAATCTGTGATGAAAATGGTTTTTCTTTAAAACAAAAACTGCAACTTTATGCAGCTATAATTGAGAATATCTTCACATTTTCATTAAAATTCTATTTTGAGAGCTTTAAACTTCACCATAAAATTCGTTTTAGACTGAAATTTAGCATTTGAAACATAAGGGGATAATAAGTAAAATAATATACTAAAATAAGTTATTTTTAGCATTTTATTAATATTTACTATTTTAATGATTTGACTGGATTGCAAATGTGAGTCCAGACTAAGCAATTTGGTGTCTTAGCAACACCTTCCCTCAAAATAAAAAAAAATAAAGAGGGGCTGAGGTTGTAGTTCATTGCAAAGATGAGGAGTTCAATTCTCAATACCAAAAAACAAACAAACAAAATATTTTGGATTACTTAAAAACTTGTATCAGAAGGACGATTGGTGGTGGCCTGCTTAAGTATGATGAGTTTTCCTAGCATACTATGCAAAATCTTCATAACATTTCACTGTATTTGTTAAAAATACAAAAAATGTTGCAATGCTTTGTACCTAGTGCACCACTTAGGCCTCCTGTGCTCATAGGTGGGGCTTTTGGGAGGTAGCTGGATTGTGGGTATGTGATGCTAGGATGTACCATACTGGTTTTAAGGGTATTGGTTAGTAAATTAGTCCACTGATTGAAATTGCCATGATTCTGAGTGTGACTGAATAGATTTACTGAAGAGAGATGCCCCTCCCAGGGTCTGTTTGGCACCACCCAAAAGTTTTGTAGCTTTTTTGGGATAAAAGGCATAGGAAGACTCACCTCTTTCTGCTCTCCCATGCCACGGACAGATGTTTCTCCTATGCAATGCTCCTTTGTCATGCTGCCCTGCTTTGGAACCACCTGATTATAGAATGAAACAGCTACAAATGGTGAGGTGAAACAAACTTTTCATCCATTAACTTGTGGGGGTCAGGCATTTTGTTTCTGTGATGAGGAAAGTAACTGACACAGACTGTGGTACCAGAGAAATGGTTGGTTGTTGTGACTGTACCTGACCATATGTCTCACGACCCTTTAGAATTGGCTTCCAGGTATAATTTGGAAAGGTTTGGATATGCCAAATGAAGAAGAGGTCCTAGGATAATGTCATCTGAACTTCATATGAGTTGCTTCTTGGAGCTTAGAAGACAAGAATGTTGGTTATAATACAGCTGGAAAATTCCAGGCTGAAAAGTTTTCAACTGGGAATAAGGGGCTCTATTGATAGTTGGGCTCCAGATTATGTGTTGTGCTCTACCTGAAAATGTGTCTGCATTTTGCTCCTATCCAGAGACAGAGATAAAGTTTAAATGCAGTGGAAAAATTAATTTGGTAAAAGTAATTTCAAGACAGTCTAATGTTGAAGTGGTGACATGACTCCTATTGGGGACATTCAGCCAGATAGAGCAAAGAGATCAGTGAAATGATTTAAAACCATTTGAGTTTGGCCAGAAATGAATCTCTACTAAAATTGTGGACAGAAAGGAAAATATAAGATGGCCTGAGAGTATACAAGAACCCACAGTATTCTGCCCTTTGCAGCCTCCAAATTGCAAAGGTGAAAGATTTTGATTTGAAAAGAGAACCCTAGAGCACCATGCTCCAGAATGGTGGTTGACTGGAGAATTTCTTCCTCTGGATTATTTTACAGCACTCAATAATCCAGGCATTCAGCTCTTACAACTAAGAGAGAAGGAAGTCTGACTACTATTCCAGATGGTGGCTGAACTGTGTTATACAAATGATAATGGTTTCAGGTACAAGAACAATGCAAGAACTGTGAGGTCAGGAAGGCTTCCACCCAGATTTCAGAACATTTGCCAGGCCAGGTAGTATGCTCCAGAAAGGGCAGTTATGTGAAGCTATCAGTGTTAAGCCAAAGGTGCATTGGAGATCCTAGAAGGTTGAATAAGCAGGAATGTGGACCATTTGAGGAAATCTGGAAAGAGCAGGATCAACCCAAGAAAGAAGCTATGAGAGCTACAGCCTCCAACTATACCATGGGGCAAGCCACTTTTGGAGTTCGTTCTTGACACAGATTGTAACTTAATGTTTTCCTCAATGTTCTTGTTTTGGTCTTATTCATTCCTATCATATTTCTACCTTTTGGAATGAAATGTTTCTCTTGTAGTATTGAATGTTAAAAGTATTTTACTCTCTTTTCATCTGTACAGGAGGCATACAGATAGGAGTTTAATTTACCTGAAAACCACTGCTTTGGAGGAGACACTGTACTTGGACTTTTCAGTGATGTTGAAATGGTTAGAACTTTGGCAACTTCTAGAGATGGACTAAAAGCATTTTACATAAAGGGATACACATGAGACTTTTGGGAACCAGTGGCAGAATATTATGGCTTGTATCTCATACCCGCTAAAGCTTCATAGGCTGATAGGTGGGGCTCTGGGCAGTGTCGGTATGTAATGGTGGATCTGGAGTGTGTGATACTGGGGTTAAAGGTGCATGATTATAAATCACACCACTGATTAAAATTAGCAGAGATCTGAGTGTGGTTGAATGAATTTACTGAAGACAAAAGATGCACGCTGGGGGTGTTCGATTCACTCAAAATGTTTATAGGGTATCTGACATAAATAGAAAGGCAGGCTCACTCCTTTCTGCTTTGCTGTCACCTGCCTGGCACACCACAACTGATGTTTCCCTCTCTGATGTCTCTCCGCTATGCCTCTCTGTCTTGGTGCCAATTACAGAGTCCACTATGGAGTGAAACCTACAAACCGAGTGGAAATAAACCTTTCCTCTTTCAACTTTTTCAGTTCAGTATTGTATCTCAACAATGAAAAAAATAACTAAGACAAACACCTACCTATAGCAAAACTAGTGGTGGTTAAGTGAAATTCCTTAACCTTCAAAAGCTCAATTCAAATTCAGAGGATAAATTGCACATTCTTTGCACAGTAGGGAAAGGAAGAGTGAGAAGCAATGTGTTAATGATGAAAATTGGGATTCGATTCCAAACTAATTAGACAGCCTGAATATATGCACAAGAGACACTTCAGGCTTGATGAATTAATGAAGTTCATGTGAAGAACATTCTTTTCAGCTATGATATAAGGGACTATCCTTACCCCCACCCATGTATACCAATCAGAATTGGTACAAATTATCAGCTCAAAGATTTTGTAGCATGATCCAAGTTCTGTCAATTACATGGTTCCAAGAACATTATTCCTAGAGGAAAATTGGTAATCTTTCTGGGTCTTACAGTGAATAAAACACAAAATGCAGAAGAACAGACACCAATGATATTCTGTCCAAGCTGTAGTGGATTAAGTGATAGCTGGGTATTTACCTGAGGTTCTATTATTTTCAACTTATGGGATTTTGGGTCCTGCATTAATCTCCCTAAGAATCAATTTAGTAGTCTATGGGATAGAAAAGTAAATCTCACAAGTTTTTAAGATTGGACTTCATTAGAGAAGTATAAAGTGGTAATAATGTGTTAATTACATAATAAAAGTCAACAACATGTTCATTATACTATGTAATGTTTAAAACAAATAATTTTGAACCTAACACTTGTATTATTTATTATCAAGAGAAAATGTTTCATCTGTTTACTTTTGTCTTTTCTCTGAAAGTTATATCAGCTCCATGGATCTCAGGGAGGTGAAAAACATGGAGATAATAAAAGTATTGAGATTTAGGATTAAGACCAAATTAATTGTATTTAAGGCTTATTGCATATCAAAGCATCTGTTAACGTAGAACTACACTCCATAAACATCAGCATTTACTCTGAAATGCTCAGATTTGTTGATTGACTCGTAGACTCAGACCAGAATATAGTCATTGAGCTCTTAGTGCAAGCCAAGCACATTATAAAAACTGGTAATGAATAAAAAAGAATCATTAATATATGTTTCTTGGTCTTCAAACTTTCAAGTTTCCAAAGGTGATTCTAGTAAGAAATAATTCTGAATGTCTGGGATAAGAATTGCTACAGTTAGATAGAATGCATTTACATTGGAGAGAAATATTTGGGAAAGTTTCTTATATGATTAAACACAGTTTAAATAAAGGCTTAAAGCTCAGAATATGAATAAAAGGGGAAAGATTATTCTAACAGCAGGAGGAACACATTAAATAAGTTATGAGAACATGAAATAATTTAATTGGGAAACAGTACAAAATTATAGTAGTAAATCACACAAAAGGAAATACATGCAAGTAAGACAGAAATGATTTCTAGTGAAAAAATATAGGAGTCTATCATAGGACTTTAAATGGGCATGGGTAAAATACGACATATGTATTAGAAGAATTACTCTCATAGCTAAATCAAGAATAGTAAAATTAAAATCAGTAATATCAACAGGAAATTACTCAATAATTATAGTGAGAGTTGAGGTTTTACTCTTCTGTAATATTGGAAAAGTCATTTGGATTTAATTTATTACTACAATTAACATGTCTTATGTAAGAATATACAATAAACTTTGATAATGCAGAGGTTGAATAATCAGGTTACTAAGAAAGATGTGATATCAGCCCAGATCATCTATCATGCAGCTATATGTATTAGATTTTTATTAAAAAATGTGTTTCTATATATAAAATTTAAATTCTTTTTTATGCTTTGTTTGTAGCAATGTTTCAAAAGTTATCAGTTCATAAGTCAAGTGTGTATATCATTGTGAATTATTTTACTATCATTTTTCATTACTCAAGACATTTATGTGGTAATTTAAAATAAATTAAAAACATAAAAGAGACAAGTATGAATTTACTTCTCCAAATTTCTAGAAATAATAGAGTAACTCTGACAAAGACATGACCAGAATGAGAATATGAAACTCTCCTATTAATTTTTTTGGTTTTTAAAATTGTTTTTGTTCTTTCTCATACTTACCTTTGACAAAGCAGTGTGCACAACAATCAGCATATTTTTAACCTAGAATGAAAGGATAATTCACTTTCTGAAGGAGGAACAACCTGTCCAGGAATATCTTGGAAATGGTAATTTGTCACAGAATGTCTAACAATTGGATAAAATGTTGGAAAGATCATGACATTTAGGAGACTTCAGTGTGATGCATGTCTATGATCTGAGCCCAATATGTGTTTATTCTACACATAATATAAACACAGAATTCAAGCTCATCTTTTTATAAGTAAGCAATTCTTGGTGCATGAAAATATCGTTTTTATATCATCTTAATTAAAATCTGCATGTTTTTCTTGGGGATTATATTTGTTAGCCAGGAAAGATGTACTGGTGTTTCAAGCCATCAATACATTTATCCCTCTCAGTGTTTTTATGGGTTTCGTTCATCACACCCAAAATGCGTCTTATGATGTTAGTGGTTAAAAAAATGAGTAATCAAGTAGGCTATACTTCATGGCTTGTAACTAGATAACCTGCTAAAGTCTCAGACATTCACAGGTCAGCTGTTGCTTATAAACCTGTTGCTTGCTGTCTTCTGCTTGCTTTGCTTTGCCATGGACTGCTTCTCCTCTTTGATGCCCCTCTGCTACTATGCCATCCTGCCTTGGAGCCAGCCATTTATGGACTAAAACCTCTACAAAGTGTGAATTTAAATAAATTTTCCACCTTGTAATTTGGGTGCTGGATCTATTGTGTTTGGTGATTTTTGTCTTAGTTATGAGAAAAATAATTAAGACACTGAATAATTGGATAAGACTTATAGGAAACAAGAAAATTACTGGCAGTCACAAACTACTGACATGTTACTATAGGTTGGATATGAAATATTCCCTTACAACTCATGTCTTAAATGTTTGATTCTTAATGCAGCAATATTCAGAGGCAGGGTTTTGGAAGGTGATTGAATTGCGAAGATTCAAGACTTCATCAGTTGAGTAATATATTCTCCTGATGGTTTTATAATTTGATAGTGCTATTGGGTTATGATGGTCACTTAGGAGGAAGAGTCCACTTACAGGAAATGGCTAACTGGTGCATGACTTTATGTACTATGGACTGAAATCTCTTGGAACAATGAGCCAAAATAAGCCTTTCCTTCATCTAAATTTCTTGTCTAATTCATTTTTTTCTCACAGTAATGGAAAATGAAATAACTCATATATTAGAATAAACATTATTTCTTTTCATACTCTGGCCTAAATTCATATAAATTAACATTGGGATGCAAATTTACAAATTTGAAAGAATAAAAACTATCTACTCTTGTTAGTAATGAAAATGGAAGCATTAATTAATTTTCACGGTAAATTTTATTTTTGTTGCTTCATCTCCTTTTTTGTGTCTTCTGGATAATAATGTTAGACAAAATCAGGGAAAATATATTTATAATAAAATTATTATAGCTCATGACATACTTAACAGTTATAGACAAATAAAAAGACACTAAATGCTTATATTAAATAAATAGCTTTTGTAATTGAGTTATGTTAGAATGCTCTTTCTCACAAATTGTTGTTATATGTAATTGAATGTATTAAAGTTATGCATTTTAAATAAATATATTTTTCATGTTTTAACTACATTTTCCCTAACTGAAACAACTAGAAAAAAATGTACAAATGGAGTTTAGGGTGATGGAGGGATGAATTGTGTAGCAAAGAAGATCATTAGACCAAGGAAATGACTCTGTATGGTAGTTTAGTGGTAATACACATCATTAAACATTCCAACAAACTTATAGAATGGAAACAATGGACCTCAGATGCTGAAAATTATAGGTTCAATATTAATAGCTGTACTACTTTGGAGGGATGTGGTGATACAGGGGGACTATGCATGCATGGAGAAGATATATATAGGAAATTGGAGTTGGCAAAGGCAAACTTACAAAAGACATTTTAGAGTTCAAAGATCTATTAGAATTTATTTTTGCAAACATATACTCCAATAATTGGAAATACAAATGATAAATAGACAAATGCGTAAACATGCATGGCTTACTACAATTAAACAAATAACATATAGAAGTTATAAACAGACTATTAATACCAAAAATAAACAATGAGATTGATGTAGGAATAAAATCTCTACCAATTAAAAAAATTCCCAGAGTATTTACTGTTGAATTTTTCTGGATCCTTAGACAAAAACTGGCACCAATTCCTCTAAAATTTTTCCATGTCATAGAAAAGGAGAGCTTGCTTCCAAATTCACTCTCTGAGATCAGCATTACCATAATAATAAAACCAAACAAAGACCCAACAAGAGACAAATGACTGCAAACCAATATCCTTGTGGAATATAAATGCAAAACTCCTCAAAGACATACTAAAATAATTCAATAATTCATTCAAATTTAAATCCTATAGAATAACTGTTATGGATTAAAAACTGGTGGTCAATTTAATGCCAACTGGATTACATCAGCATGGTGCTGAGCATAGATGTCTCACCTGAGGAAAGTTGCCAGCATAAACAGGGAAGTAGAGAAGGAGAAGCCAGGCATTGAGGCTTTGAGGCATTGTAGGTTCTCCTACGTGTTGCTGTTTGAGCCGTTAGGTTCTGGAAAAGCTCTGGTCCTCACACTGAGCATTGCTTCCTGGCTCGTGAGGGGAAGACATGTGCTGCTTGGTCTCCAGGATGAACTCCTCACGCTAGCTTCCTGGCATGTACTCAACTGAGCTTATCATCGTGTCACTGAGGATAGCTGTGGTACTTTTCAGGACAGCCCTGGTCTTTGATGTGAGTGTGACTTCTCAGCTCCAGCGTAGAACCCTCAACCTATCAGCACAGCTGCTTCACCTGCTGGCATAGACTTTCTGGCTTCCACCACTGACCTTTGGGCCTTCCCAGCACAGATCCATAAAAGAGACTGGCGTGAGTCCTTCTTGTGGGTTCTAGGCCTCCAGTTGAACTCGTGGGAGGTGCTGTCATGAGCTCTGGGTCTTCATCTGGACTCATGTGGGACATTGCTGTGGGATTCAGGTGCTTGGCTAAATATCCTATGTCTTTAGTGTTGTGGATAGATTTCCTGCATTTCTTGTGTTAACTCTAGGTGACCATCATAAAACAATATAATAAACTTCATGTCCTGATTCTAATTGTTCTCCTCACAACCCCTGAATGCAACAAATATAAATACAGAAATCCTCAAAGACATACTAATAGAATTATTCATTCAAAATTTAATCCTATAGAGTGACCAAGTTTGTTTCATCCCAAGGATGCAATAATGTTTCAATATTCATAAATCAATTAATGTAATATGCTACATACATAAAATCAAGGAAGATACTCAGATTTTCTCAACTGCCAAAGAAAGTTATAGAAAATCCAGCATGCTTCATGACAAAAAAGCTGAAGAAAATAGGTACAGAAGGTCTTATCTCAAAATGAAAAAGGCATATATGACAAACCTACAGCCAACATCACACCAAATGGGATAAAACTGAATTATGTTTTCAAAAAATCAGGACTAGATAGTGTTGTTCACTCTCACTACTCTCGTAGTCAACACATGAAAATGAATCATTTTCTTGTATTTTAATAATGCATCCATGAAGAATGAAATCCGAAAACCATATCCATTTACAATAATTTCAAATAAGTTAAATACCTAGGACTCAACCTACTTAAAATTTAAAAACCACTACAATAAAATTACAAATCTCCACATAAAGAGATTAAAAAGGAATTTCAAAATTGAAAATATATTATTTGTTTTTGGATGAAAACAAGTAATATTGGAAAAAATAGCAATATTACCAAAAGCAATCTATAGATTCAGTGCAATTTTTATGAAAATACTGAAAACTTGATTCATCAATATAAACAATATAATATGAAAATTTATAAGGAATCAAAAAAGACCTAGAACAGACAAAGAAATCCCAAACAAAAAGAGAAATGCTGGAGACATCATAAAAACTTGATTTTAAATTATACAAGAAAAATACAATAATAAAAACCACATCATACAGTCACAATAGCACACATAGAGTTCAACAGAATACAAGATATAGAATCACCCATATGTATAAACAGTCACCTGATTTTTGGCCAAGTGTCCCAAAATATATGCTGAAGAAAGATAGCCTTTTGAAAATTGATGCTAGAAAACTGGATATCTACCTGCAGAATAATTAAACTAGATTCTTGTCTCACAATCTTTACTAAAATCAAAGCAAATTAGATCAAAGAACTAGATACAAATACAGAGACTTTAAAACTGATAGAAGATAATATAAGAAAAATACTTGAAGTTATAGGCATAGGTATAGACTTCCTTAATAGGATACCAATAACACAGAAAATAATATCAAGAATCAACAAGTAGCATTAAATCAATTTACAAAGCCTTCACACAACAAAGGAAACAATCAGATGAATGAAGAGACAACCTACAAAAGGGTTGTAAACTTTGTTAGCTAAACTTTTGTAACAAGACTAATATCTAGTGTACATGAATAACTCAGGAAAATAATCCCTAAGAAACAAATGTTCCTATAAAGAAATGAAAATGAATGGACACTTACCAAAAGAAAATGTGCAAATGATCAATAAGTATAATAAAATGTTCTACATCTTTAACCATCAGGAAAATGCAAATCAATACTATATTCAGAGTCTATGGTACACAAGTCAGAATGGATATCATTAAGAATATAAAAGCGATGAATGCTGTGAGGATATGGAGTAACAGTAAGCACACTGCATTGTTGGTGGGTATGTAAACTAACAGAACTATGATGAAATGAGCATGGAAATTCCTCAAAAATTAAAATTAGAAATTCTACTTCATCCATCGTACTTCTGGGGGTATATTTCCCCAAATAATTAAAAACAATGTACTCTGGTGATACATGAACAGCTATATTTATGGTGGCACATTTTTCAATATATAAGCACAGGAAACAGCCTTCATGCCTCTTAAGAGATGCGCATATAAAGTGTTATCAGATATATATATATACACAAAATCATATCTTGTGGAGGAAAATGAATGGAGATTGAGACTAGCATGTTACATAAAATAAGTCATACTAAGAAACTTAAATATCAGGATTGAACATTTTCTATTACATGAGAAACTGAATAGAGAGAAAGAGAGAGAAAGAAGGAAGGAAGGAAGGAAGGAAGGAAGGAAGGAAGGAAGGAAGGAAGGAAGGAAGGAAAGAAGGAAGAGGAAAGTCGAATGTAGACTATAGGAAATGAAAAGGATATGAAGTGGAGGGGAAGAAGAGAAGAGAGAGGCAGTGGGATTTAAAATGAGAAAGACATGCTAATCTCAAGTGCCAAATCCCACAATGATTCTCCACATTATGAATAACTAACATGCACTAAAGAATGTTGTTATCAAGAATACTTTTTGTTATACAGTTGTCCTTGTGCAAGGAATTCTGGGATTCTTTGTCCAATTTCATTCATCAGTATAACTTTTACATAATGCGTATAAAATTGTCATATTCAAAACTAAAGGCAAGGTATTTTAGAATTACTAAAATATTTAAAGAAAAGTAAATTAAAGATTATAAATCTTGTAGCATTTAACTCAGTATTAGCCTCAACAATGACATAAATTTGTTAAATTTTGCAGATTATGTTGAGCATGGATTCTACCAGCCTGCGATATCTTTGCATGAGGTTTTATGCACCATATTTTTAGACAAATGTGAAAAAAAGATGCTAGAGAAAAAATAACCCCATTAATAATTGGTTCTTGAAAGCTTGGATATCCAAATATAGAAAGCTGAAACTGGATTTCTATTCTTCATTCCATACAAAAAAAATTATATTGTCTCACAGTATAAAAAGCTAAAGAGTAAATAAGATCGAAAATATACAATATATATTATAAAAATGAAAGGGAAACTGCTCTAAAGGAAAGAACAATGGGATGGGGATAGGAGAAAAGAAAGAAGGGAAAAGACTCTCTCTCTCTCTCTCTCTCTCTATATATATATATATATATATATATATATATAAAATCATATATATGATATCACATATATTATCATATATATGATAGATAACATGTTAATCCATCGAAAAGAAGTGTGTTCAACTGTTTGATCATTTTTTCATGCCTATACCTTATAATTTAAGCAAGTACTTTGAAGATAACCACATGCAATATATTAACCAGTGTTGATCTATTATTTTGTTTTGAAATTCAATATCATTTTTATTCTTCTTTAGTTTTAAAATAAAAAATCATTTCAAAATAGATTAAAGACTTAAATACAAGACTTGAAACTTTGAAATGAGTAGAAGAAAGCAATGCAGCACATAGAATGAAGCAATGTCTCCTAGAAAAGAATTTCAACAGCACAGGAAATACTATTAAGAATCAACAATTAGTAGTTCTTCAAAAAATGTAAAACCTGGAGTGGAGAAATAGCTCCTAGTATAGTAGAAATCCTATTGATTGCACTTGCAACAAAGCATTGATATAAAGAACAATATAAAATGCTCAGAAAAATATAACACTGAAAAACTATTAACTCAATAAGTAAATAATGGGTATTTGAGTTTTTTCCAAGACTTAGCTATTAAAAATTGTGTTGTTATGAATATAGGTGCACATATATCACTGTAGTATGATGTTTTAAATTTTGGGGGGAAAATACCCAGAAGGGGAATAAATGGATTGAATGGGACTTCCAATCCTAGTTTTTTGAGGAAAATTATATGTATATATGTATGTATACATGTGTGTATGTATATATTTATACAAGACAGATAACTATACTACTAATCTCTGTTAGTTCATTTAAAAATAACAGTTTTTGCTTTCATTATTTGATTGGTCGATCATTTTCCATACCTAAATCTTGTAACCTGAGCAATTGCTTCTAAGATAACAATATGCAATATATTAACTTGTGTTAATTCCCACTATTTTAAAAATTCTGTATAATTTCTATCCTTTTGTCTGTTTTGCTGTTTAAATAATCAGTAAGTAAATGAGTAAATTAATAGAGCACACTTCTCAAAAAAAAAGAAATAAAAGTGGTGAATAAATATAAGAAAAAATATTCAGCATCTTTACCTACCACGAATGCAATTCCAACTACATTGAAATTTCATCTCACCTTAATCAAAGTGTTATTATCAATGATGCAAAAGCTGGTGAGATGAAAGGGAAAAGATACCTTTACATTGCTGGTGAGAATGTAGGTTAGTAGAGTCAAAATGGAACATTATTTATCCATAAATAAGAATGAAGTTATGTCATTCTCAGGAAAATGAATGGAAATAGAGATCATCATATTTAGTAAAATAAATGGTAAATCACATGTTTTCTGCCATATATAGAATTTAAAGAGAAAGAAAAAGATTGCAAGAAAGTAGAAAGGAGGCCTAGAAACAGAAAGAGGATGAAAGGCAGGGAGAGAGCAGGCAAAGTGAAAAACAATGAGAGAAATGACCAGAATAATCTATATGCCAAAAGGAAAAGCACAGTCTTGCAAAATTAGTATGCACTAATCTAAAAGTAGAAAACAGATGCCACAGGGGAGATGTACTTAGAAAGGCATGACTCTAAAATGTTCACTATCTCATTTCCTGCTTTGGCCTTGTCTATGTGAGACGTGCCGATATATAGGAAACTCAGCTTCCTGAGAAAGCATCCTCCCTGTAACTTAAAAATACAGAGGTGTTCCTAATTATACATTCTGGCTGGAAAAACATTTCATTGTTAGAGAACTCAGAGAATATTAGATTCATAGGCCAATTTAATTTATTGCATCAATAGACAATTTTTACAGAGTACCAAAATAAATTATTAGCTAACACTATGATTGTTTCTTATCATCATTATTTTAAAATCTATTGAGACCATACTCACACATGAAACAAATCAGACTCTCATGCATCGACATCATATTGTCTCTCTATTATAAAAAACTCAAAGTGTAAATAGGACGCAAAATGTAAAATAGAAGTTGAGAGGGGAAGAAACTGCTTGAAAGGAAAGAAGAACTGTGATGAGGGAAAAGTGAAAGAAAGAAGAGAAAAGATTGTATGTATGTATATATCTAGGTATATACATATATGTAAGATAAATAATTATACTACTAATCTCTGTTAGTTCATGGCAAAGACAGTTTGTGCTTTCATTGTTTGATCAGTTTTTCATGCCTGTATCTTGTAATCTATGCAACTACTTTGAAGATAATAATATGTAATATATTAACCATTATAATCTTCTATTATGCTGATTTGAAACTTTGTATCATTGTTTCTATTCTTTTTGTTTTCAAAAGTTAAATAAATAATTTAATAAAATCCATGTATTTAAATGTCTAGATTATTATAATCTTATATAACTCATCTCAGGACATAACAATACATTTATTTATTCCCAGAACCATTTTATTTAAAATATAGATGATAAATTTTAGTTATAAAAATCAAAAGCATCTATTCATATTTCTAAATATTCTAAAAGTGTTGATAAGTAAAAGAAAATAATTATTAACAATGTATAACTGATTATTGGCTATCATTACTTATTTAATTTTTATCAGTATCTGATTATAAAACAGGAGAAAATTAAAAGTATAGGTCATCTATCTACAACATAAAATAAGCAATTATTAAGAAATTATTACATGGGTTTTAAAATTTTTATTTATTTTTCACAACAACAACAGAAGTCAACCATAGATGTGGCCCTCTAGCAAGAAAAGCAGGGTCTCAAGTGCCTAATATTCAGCATATTAAGTTTCCTATAATAATCACGGATAATAAGTGCTAAATATCTCTAATGTGATCCAAAACCTATAAAGAGCTAGCATCCATGAATGTCTGTCTCTCTGGATGTATTGTATCATTTTTGTATCATTTTTGGCTTGAAGTTTACATTGTGCACAAACAGAGTAGTTACCCCTGCTCTTTTCTGGATTCCTATTGCATGGAATATTGTTTTCCAACCTTTCACTTTCAGTCTGAGCTTCTTTTTGTGATAAATGTGTTTCTTGCACACAGCATGTTGTTGGATCTTGTTTCTTGATCCATTCTGACTGACAATGTGTTTGTTTCGATTGGTAAATGGAGGCCATTTACATTGACAGTTATAACTGATACGTATTGGCTTGTCTTTGTCATGTATGTGACACTTGATGTAGTTTCAAAACAGACCACAATACTCAAATCAACATGAAAATCTGGGACCATTTAATACTAAATGAAGAATCTGTAATAATTTATTTTGTTTTATTGGTCTCTTAGTTATAGAATAATCTTGATTTTCCCCGTTTCTAGCTATTTCTGCATAGATATACCAGTCACCCAAAATCTGTCTATTAACATCTTCATTATTTTTGTATGAATTTTTTCTGTGAGCATATTATTTATACAAAATAACAATAACCACACAATACACCTGAATTTTCTTCTCCAAGAGTTCTGTCTTAACACAAGTTACTTGATTGATAAAGATTTCATTGCTCTAGATATCTTCCTTGTTCCTCCCCCATATCCTTCGTTAAGTCATTTATCAAGGAATGACCATTTTACTCCATGAAGTTTAATATAACTACCCTGTACTGTCTTCTGGACTTCCCTTCATCTATTTTAATTGAAGCCTCTATCAGAATACTCTAGGGCTATTAGAATTATGTGTGAATTGAACTCGCTCCCCTAAGACTCTTGGTGATCACCATTGGATAACTGCCTGATTAATCTTCTTAAATGGAATTTTGCTCAGATCCTGCTGGAAATTTGTATAGCAAGATTATAAAATATCACTCTATTAGTCCCATATACAAAACCTTTATAAATTAGTTGCAATCTCCTTTCACTCAGAATATGTTTGCTGAGTGCCTAGTAAGTGGAAATTAAAAATTCTCATTGGGAGAAATTAAAGGAAGAAGCAAGAGAAAAATTTTACCTTTTTGGAAATGATATTCCCAAAATCCTTACTGCTGAAGCTCAGAGTGTACTTTCCTGACCAATGATCAGGTAATTCACACTAAATCAACTCTCTCCACAGATCCACACCAAGTTCACCTGTTTGTGTCATCCTCTAGTGAAAGGGAAAATGCTCATTCCTCAACATTACTTATTTCTTTTTCCTTTCAGCATAGGAGAGTTGAGAAATTTTCTACCCTTGAGTAAAAAGTTTTGAAGTTCATCTACTTTTCTACAAACCTTTACTGGGTCCTCATACAAAGAAATATGATTTAACTGATCAGTGATACATAAGAAAGTACACAAACCTCTGTCCTCAATCCCTTTATAATGTTCTACCTTTTGGAGCAGCTTGTTCTTGAAGATTCCTCAGCTTCATCTTTCTTTGAAAATGGTTATAAACTGTACTGTATAAGCTAGACAATTATTTAGATGCCTACAAGATAGATGTCCAGCAACAAATGAAAATCGTACCATAGAAGTCTATGAGGAAAAACAACCCTCCTGCTTCTCCTCTTCCTCCTTCACCTCCTCTGACTCCGGCTATTAGTAGTCATAGTGGTAGTACTACTACTAACTACTGCTACTAATGATAACTTCTACAGTTGTATAATTACCATCTCTGATCCAGGAAATCTATATAAACTCACATAACTGCTAGCACTGCCATCAATGTTTGTATAACAATTCTATTCCAGAAAAAGTCTCTGATTCCCATAGCTTCTTCTGAGTATCTTGACCTCCTTCTTCACTGTAATATATCTGAGTCCTCATTTTTCTTGTTTCAGAGTTAATATTTCATACCAATGAGTCCCCATTGATTGGTTCAGGGTAACCTGCCTGTGCATTAGTATGGGAAAGCAAGTTTGTCTATTCTTTGGTGGTTGGTAGAAAAATTCATAAACATAAGAAATATGTTCCAAAAGACTTGAAAATGAATCTTGTATGATCACAGATTTAATTTACTTCAATTGGTCTTATAGAGCTCAATAAACATGAAAGGAAAATGAATGAAATGTTTATTAGTTAAAAGACAACAGTAGTATTTCCTATAAAAAGCAACATTATCCTGAAAATAGTGCCTGAAAAAACACAACAGATAATGCTAAAGAAACATTTGGAAGACTTAAGCAGCAAGGACTTGGAAACTTGACCTGTAGTAAGATGCGATGAGAATAAATGTATAGACATATACTTAAAAGTTTGAGCTTTTGTCTGTAAAAAAGATGGTAATGAAGTAAAATTTACTGGAATTCAGGATGAGTGAATTTTGATGAGAAGATGATGAATTTGATCTGAAATATGTTGAGCTGGATATGAAAGAACCTAGACAAATTATGAAATAACTAACTCCAAGAATACCATGGAAAATTTAAAACCATCATTTTGCTTAGAATAATGTCTGAAACAAAGTCTAGTTTAACATGGTAAGGAAACACTTATTATATAATTTTAGCTGAATATTTGAGGGTCTAAGTTAACTTTGTGAGTTGTAGAAATTTATTATAGTTATTTGGCTATTAAGTAGCTCTCCAATTCCATTGTGGCAAAAACAGTAGGAAAAATATATGCAATCTTCAAGGCATGGAAATAGACTAGTATTACACAGGTCCTGGCCTGCCTGTGGATAACCACTGAATATGAGACAGCACTTCTATCCATCTGTTTTTACATAGATTTAATAAAAGATGAAGTAAAATATGGGAAAATACCATTTATTGAACTCTTAAAACTATCTTCACTATTATAGCTCTCCGTGATACTTTGTTTGTTTGTTTGTTTCTTGTTTTTGTTTTTTTGTTTTTTTTTGTACTGGGGATCAAACTCACAGCCCCGCACTTGCCAGGCACTGTGCTAAATCCTCAGCCCAAATTTTTAGATATCTCCCAATATTCATAAAATTTCAGGCACAAATAATGAAAGTCATTTTGTTGCTGCTTAAAAGAAGTCCTCATAGCCGATTAGAAATCTCTCCTTCAAACACAAATCACTTTTAAATGAAAAATAATCTAAGTCATCACCAGGAGCAGGAAAGACAAGTCTACATTTCCTGGCATGTTTTATGTAATTTTTGGAAGCAATTATTGATTTATCATAAGGAGCCTGAAACTACAACAAAAGACAATACTCTTTATTGACTACTGGAGATTGATTCCTTAAGTCCAACATCATCCTCAGCTTAACTTGATCAGTGACTTGCATCATTACATAAGATGAAATTGTTTCAGTCAGTATCCTTAGTGAGCCAAAAATAGGAAATGGTGAAGAAGAAATGAATTCTGAAAGCAGTCATTCTGTAAGAACTGGAAATGTCGTGTCAATAATACTGAGTACAGGCATGCAAATAATTGATAGCTAATTTAAAGATACATTGTTTAAAAAAAAACCTAGGCCAATAGATTATTTTATTGAATTTAAGATATGGCCAGCTACTTTGTGAAGAAAATAAAGATTTTTATATATGAGTGCTTCCTAGACAAAAATTCCCCAAGAAACATATGTATTCAAAGAAGAACTAACTGACAGACAACTGTTCTTACAAACCTAAGCTGAATAAATGAGCTCAGGAAAGACCCACAGGAATAGAGACTTCAATCTGTGAAGCTAATACATCTCTAAGTTCTAAGTTGCTCAGGTTAGCTTAATTGAAATGGTGACTGTGAAAGTTCTCTGTTTGTTTTAAGCAACTCCTAGTGTTAATAGAATGAGATTTTCCTTGTATAAACTTTTAGAAAGGTCTTGCAAATTCATGGGAATTTAAAACTTAATTGGGCTTTTTCCTTTCCAAAGTCAATATTCACAGTTAAAAACTGATTTGAGTGCAAGAAAATTATAAAGAAAATGCTGGTTTTTATGCAGGAAAAAACTTTGTTGTAAAATAATATATTAAACTGAAGCACCCCATGACTTAACATTAGTGCTTGCAAAACACTTGTGTGTTTGACTAAAAAACACATTTGTCATGTTTTCCAACTCCACTGGCCCCTTGGATTAAAGCAGGTGCTCATAGCTGTGTCATCCATTCTACATATTACCAGGAATTCATTTAAATAGCATCAAGAGCAATATGGTCACTCTATTTGCTAAGATTACTGTCATGCATTTATTTATCACAAACAAGATGCAAGACACATCACAGGAAGGTGCACAGCTGCCATTTCCCTGGCACAGGGAGGACTCACTAATGGACTATACTGCACGTTCTAAGGATTTCCTTTGAATAGATTTATTCATCCAGACCTGCCCTCCTTCAATCCCCCAGGCAAATCTTTTATAAAGACCAATTTTTCCATTTTGATGAGAATTGCTCTCTAAGATTTGGATATGTATAGTTCTGGCTTTTTCACAGCTCCTTTCATTTTGCTATTGGTGTCAAAGGTTGATAATTTGTTTTTAATAGGTTGATCATTTGGTCTCTGTAGCAAACAGAATGGTGCCATATGTTTTTCCCTCACTCACATCTTAATCACCAAAAATCTGTGAATATTGCATTTTTATATAGCAAAAATGTACTTTGCAGATTTCATTAAAGATTTTATGTAAGGAGATTATTGTGAACCACCAGGATGAATCTAATGTGCTCATGTGGTCCCTATAATAAAGTAGATGAGATTTAAGTCAGTAAAAAACAGTGATGAGAGAACTAGATGTTGAAATAATGGATTTAAAGACTGAGGAAGTAGCCAGGAGTCAAGAGACTTGGGGTGATCTCTAAAACCTGGGGAAGACATTGAAGCGAGTTCTCTCAAAAGCTCTGTGGCAGGAACACATTCCTGACTATTTTAGATATTTTCTAAACCCTAGAAACATAAGAATATAAATTTATGATAAAGGGATCCTTTTTTTTCTTTTTTTGGTACCACGGATTGAGCTCACAACCTCGCGCTTGCCAGGCAGGCGCTTATGCCGCTGAGCTGAATCTCCGGCTCTTACATTAATTTAAATTATGACATTTTTGATAATTCTGTCACAATAAGATATTAATACAATCTTTGTCAAAGAGCAAGTGGAATAATGCAATTGTTTAATTTTATTTTTGATTTAGATATAAAATTTATGTATATTGAAATCACAGATACAAGTACATATCGTGAAATGATTACCAAAAGCAAGTGAATTAACATTTCTATCATCTCCCATGGTTATCTTGCATATGAGACATAAAGTATACTGTCCTAGAAAAATTTAAAAATGCACTACATTGTTATTAACAGTAGTCACCATGCTGCACATTAGATCAACAGATAGTATTCTCATAAATAAAAATTTGTAACTTTGACTAACATTTTTCTACTTACCTTATTCTCCCAACCTTGCTACCCACATTTCTACTTTCAGCTTTTATGAGTACACGTCAAAAGACCATATGGTACAATTTAAAGTCATATATAATTTTAGTCAATTACACTTAATAGAATAGAAAAAAACACAAACATTGTGGGTATACACTAGTGTTTGTGCAAAATATTTTACTGTATTTAACTACCATGAGAACAAGGCATAGAATATTTCTGTCAATCCAGAAAGTACACATTATGTTTTCTAATCACAAACTCAGCACAGTTATTTGAACTCTAGGATAGTCTAAGGGAAACAGACCTATTAACAAATGAGGGAAAATACAGAGCACATTGCCAGTGTGCTACACTAAATTTCAAATGAATGATGATAGCACTGAACTTTCACAATTATAGTTTTTACGAGTTGTCTACAAAATGTTCCCTTTTCTCTTTTCCTTATTTACAGAACTGAAACTTAGTATATCACAACATATCCAAGTTAAAATTTATGTCTTGAATTTAAGGTTGCCTCTCTGATAAAAACTGTATTCAAGACACAAATAAATGTTTATCTTAACTTTTCTGATATGTGTATTGTGCTTCTTAACTTTGATATCACCTTTTTATCCCCACCCTCCATGTAGTTGGGAAAGGAAAGCATCATTGTCCTCATCAGAGCAATTGTCCATTTTGAGATCAAAGCTGAACAGTTGAAGAAAATCACAGTAATGTCACTATTGCATCCTTAAGCCGATAATCTTTGCCCTCATTTCTATTTCCTACTGTTTTTGTTAAAGAAAAGCAAAAGATAAACCCAGTGTTAGTTACTGAGCCCAACACTGTTTTAACTTCTAATTGTTGGAAGCTATTTATAATCTTAAAGTGTATTAGAACAAAAGCCACAGAAAAGTACTAATAATGCAGTGCAATAACTCATGCTGAGTTTAATGATATTGGTAAAGTTGTTATATTCATTTCAGCATTAATTGCTACATAGAGTTCTACCCCTGTGAGAAAAACTCATACAGAAATAAACTAAAGCAAAGGATTGCATATGGGGGGAAAATAAAACACCTAACTAGGAAGAAAATAAAATCCAATACCAGTAAAACAACATGAGTAAGAGTATGCAAATTGAGCACTCCTGAGCTACTCTTGGAAAACATGTTTTCTGGACCATGAATGTCTGGAATTGTGGCAGTGACTTGTGCATGTTTCCTTATCAGTGTGGGTTGATCCATATAACAAATGTTACAGAGAAGTTCAAGAAAATTGGTCATTTAAAGACCTCTGTATCCAATAAGAAAAGGAATATTTTGCATCATTAAAGAAGGAAATTTCAGTACTTGTATAGGAAATGTTAGACTTCATGGTTTTCATGAAGAAATGATATTGGTGCACAAGTTATTTTTTTAAGTGAAGTAATTCAACATAGGGGGTAAGATGAGGTAACTGGAAGGCTTGTTTTTGTCCAGAACTAAAATAAGTCTGAAAATGTATTCTGTTTCCAGTCTTGTAATAATACTTATCCTGATTTCACAAATGCTGGCAGAATAGACAAACTTCTACATCAAGAAAATTAAAACTTTCACTACTCAGATTTATAGTTCAGCCAGCAGAGTATCAGGTTTTGTACCAGTGCCCCATCTCTGATCCTCATAAAGCAATGTGAAAATCCCTAGGTAAGATGTTTGCATGTATAGTACATTTAATTGTAGCAAAGTTATAACTTAGGGAACCCATTATAATAGTTTATAAACGTATCTGCTTTCTGTCATATAAAACAGACATAATAATTACCATGCTGCAAAAAAGTTAGCATTTTCAGAAAGAGGTTATCTTTCTCTTCAAAAGCTATTTTCTATACAAACATCCATGAAGAGATAGTCCAGAACAAAGTTAATCAATACCTTGCCTTGCAATACATGCAGAAATTTGGAAGATCCATGGAGAATTGTCTCTTAATAATTAAATTGAAAAATAAAACTTTAATAAGGGAGAAACTTTATAATGTCTATTAGCACAAAGACAAAATCTCTAGTGAAAACATTTGTTGATGGTAGAGAACAGAAAAATAACAAAGTCCATTAAGCAGTAACACTGGATAAGTACCAAGAAAAACTATAATAAAATAATATTGCAAGAAATAAGTAAACTTGAAGCAATTTTCCTTGAAAGGAAGACTGTGTAGTCATGTCAATATTTGTTGAAAATTAGAAACTGAAGCAATATACTATGAGTGAGTTCATATATAGGAAGATAGTGTTTCATTAAGCAGTTATCATACTCCATATTACTAAATGGGTATGAAACAAAAAATTAGTCGGTGGATATTATATGAACTCAGCAAGAAAAAGCCATTTCTATTATTGTTGAATTTAAGCACAAGAATGTGTTACTTTCCTGAGTTGTCTCATTCAGATTTGTGAATAAACATTGATTTCATTAATATTATATCACTTAAGCTGAGATTTAGCTACTGAGTTACAGAAACAGAAGAATGGAACTTTAACATGAAAAAAACACAGTTTAACCCAAGAAGATCACAAAACCAGATTTTACCACTAACGACTCTATACTCTGACACTCATCTGCTTTTAGCTTTATTTAAAGACAATTTAATTCAATCTCCTAGTAAATTTGGCTGAATTCACACTCCTGTACTCTAGACATGAGCCCAGCAATTGGACAGTTGTGCCGACATCCACACTGAGGTGTCTCTACCTGATATGTTGCCTACTTTATTGTTATTTTTATTTACAAATTAGAACAAGGGGTATCCATTAAAAAAAAAAACCTCACTTTCTATATAAATGAAATGGCAGATTTACCAAGCTGTTAAATTGACACTATATCCTCTCTCTAGTATTCATGGTGATGCATGGCCTCTAAACTAACCCAAATGGAACTGGCCTACTTGGATGCTGGACCCTCTCTGCCCTTGTTTGCTGCTCACAGTCACACAACTACCTCTTCTAACAGTCATACTTTTCTGAGCCAGTTTCCATTTTCATACCTTGCTTCACTATCTGGTGTCACTTCCAATGAAATCTTCCATAATAACTTCTTTAGAGTTTATTCATTCAATTCCTAAGTTTTTTCTATGTATTTCATAAATTTAGCTGCATATTGTGAAATCTCTACTCATGAAATGCTAGGGTAAGTGATCAAGCATGTTTTGAATATTTATTATCTAATACCATACAATAGTTTGAAAAGCTTTTTAACTTTTTCAAAAAGTCTTGCAAAGGCTTTGTTTCTCTGACTGCAGTTTCTAAAAAATAACATGTCTTTGCAGAATAGTTCTCCTAATCTTTGCTTGATCATTTTTCCTGCTGAGCTGAGTATCCATGTAATCTGCATTGAAGGCTCCACACTTTGTTATTCACTATTTCTCAATCTATCAAAGCTTTTCTCATTATAATTTAATTTATTTATGATGAGAACAGTTACCAAGTTTCCCTAGAAATATGTGCTGAAATTGGTGGAGGAAAACCTACTTCTGAAGCAAGTGAAACCTCTGAGGGAAAAAAAAAGGCAGTTATAGTTATTTTGTGGTACTAATTTCTTTCTAAACTCTTCACACAGCAGCCATAATACAATTTTACTTTGAAAATGTTATGCCATCTCTTTGGAGATTTACTAAATATATTCATTGATCCAGCAATGATAGTGTAAAAATTTAGCAACCTATGTGATGCAAGTCAATAAGGAAAAATCTACTACTGAACCAGAGAACAGAGTCCTGCGATTATCTTCTATGGCACTCGCTAAGCCTTCAGCACCAATTTTTGATAATAGTGAAAAGTAGAAGGATTTAGTTAGAGGAGAGACTAGATGCTTGTGGTGGTTATTTATAAACCTGATCAAAATGGTTTACTCTTATATCTGTAAAGGCAGGCCAATGCATTCTTGCTTCTTATTTACTACCAATAAGAAATTTGAAGTAACACCTTTAGTAAAATTGCTCAAAATTCTATAATACAACAATTTACTTGGATTTTATGTTAATAATTTGATATGAATATTACACATCATGCCTCTAAGTCAGAATATTTAGTAGAGAGGTCTGTAGTTATAGTTTCCATACTCACCAGCAGAATTTTCAACTCAGAAGTTCAGAAATAGCAATTCATTTTACAAGATTCTTGCTACACCCTCATGTTTACTATACATTGGGCAATGCAGATATTATCAGTTTTTTATTCAAAAGAGAAAATGAACAACATTGATATTTTATAACTTGCTCAAAATGAGAAACCAGTATTTGTGTTCTCAATTACAACAGCCTTGAGATAATTATGTTGCATAAGCTAACTTTACTAGCAGTTTTTAAATGGTGAAATTTCTGTTCTGATTTTACTTTTATATGCTTATTTGTCTTTTTCAGTGCCATCATTTTTCAGTTTGAAAGATAATCTATTCAAATCCACTTAGTATTTTTTGTATTGGTCCTCTTCTTAAAACCAAACACAAAATATTATTAGCATCATTAGCCAAATATTAGAACTACATTTCTATCATTGAAGGTTCTTTTGCAAGTGAAAATAAATATAAAAAGAAAATATTTAATTTTCTTAAAATGTACATTAAGTTAAAAGTAAAATAAAAGTAGCATTGAAAATTAAGGCATATCTTCATGCCAGTTATTGGTGATATGGAATATTATTTTTTTTCCTGATCTGCCTTTTGAAAATAATTATGGAGACTATTTTAACAGCCTTAGGATAATTTTATTGGATAAGCTACCATAACTAATAATTTTTAAATAGTGGAATTTGTTCTCAGGTTTTAGTTTTATTTGCTTATTTGTCTTGTTTCAGATGAATTTCCTCTACCTGAGATTAAAATATAGTATCCTTACCAAAATATCCACTATGCTTCAACTAATGACAATGTACAATATTAACAGACAAAAAAATAAATGATTAAACTTTGACAGAATAGTGCATAATATGATGACTGTGGAAAGTCATGCATTGAGGAATCTGAAGGTGATGATGTATCAGTAATTTGCAACCTATCTGCTAGAGAGAATTTGATACCAGTGTCTCTACCAATAAAAAATTTTTAGCACATTTAATAATCACTAGGAATACAGAAATTGCAGGAGACTACTGTGAAACTTCAAGTGGAAAACGTTGACTTTATTTTGTCTAGACCTACTGTGAAGACCTAGACATACCAATGAGATTTTCCAGATCAAACTTTGAAAATTAACAGTACATACATCATTTGTATGATAGATGATGTTGTCTTAATACTGAAACTTAGAGTTGGAAAAAGATAATATGAATTTGTTCCTGAGGACTTCATCATTAATTACACACAAAAGATGCTTCAATGGCTGAATAGATGGGTCAATTTGTTGAACATCTTAGAAATTGTTGTGAGATTTATGTATATGATGTCATAATGTTAACACAAACAAAAATTTTACTTACTTCATGTAACTTTTTATGTAAATATTTAGTTTAGTTTTTCTCTGTTATTTGAAATACATGTCAAAATTAATAAGGTGCTCATATGAAAAGAATATTCTTAAAACTTTCTGATAAAAGTTAACTAATAGATTCTTCAGCTTTTTCTTAAATTGAATTGTTTATTGGTACCATTGAAGTATATACAATGATCACATTCATCATAGTGAATTTGTACCTGCATGTTATACCCTGATTTGTCTCCTTTTTCCTTTTTGTTCATTGTTTCCCCTGCCATTCTCCTCCTTTACATTCAGTCCTTCAACTCCTCTTCCCCTCCTTATTTAGAAAATCTTTTTTTTTTATTAAATAAACACTAGATACTTCTTTAGCACAGTAAGATTTTAGACACATTCTAAATTTATTGTCAGGTATTACTTATAGAATCATGATCTAAAAATTGATAGAGGACAATTATATTTCTTTAATCATGCAGCTCCACCTTGTCATTTGAAATGTATTTGAAGAATTTCTCCCCAATAGATAGAACAATTATAAGTCTTCTCCCAAATCTGAAAGCTCACTTTATAAAAAGTGCCTCTTCAAATCAAATAAAAACTATTTATGCATTTGTTTTCTAAAAAGCTTTCTGTTAGAAATAAACTATATACTAATAGAATAATAAAAGTTGCAGAAAATAACCCTAGCTTTTTAGATAAAATCATTAGAATCTTCCTCATTGGTTCCTCAGAGAAAGGAATCAAGAAAATGAATACTATAAGGTAAGATCCAGCATAGTTATGTATTTCTACACTTACATTTGTCTTTGTAATAATTTCTGGTGTATGCCTTCTTTTTTCCTAAGGCATCTAAATTCTTGAAGATCAGAAAATATTTTCTTCATCTTTCCATTTACAAGGCTCCATATTGTCCAATACCTAGCGAGTTATTTTCTAAATCATAACACTATTTTTACAAATGAGTGAACATCTGCAGTACACCTGGGAAAAACCAAGGAAATCACAGGAAGGATAAAAAGGACAGACAGAATAGAAGTATTTGATTGTTTTTTACTTTTGTCAAAATCAGTTACTTAATATTATAAATTTTGCTCCTGTTTCTTACTATTTGAATTAATATATAAAATATATTTGTATGGCTAGTATATTGTTAAAATTAATAAATGATCATTTTTTGATGGTGATTTTTAAATACACCTACAATTTATTTTTTAATTGTAGAATAGCTGCTTAACAATTTATCACTTCCAAAGCAATACAAAGGCTGGAGAATGTAGGAACTAAGTACATATTTTAAAGGTAAAATACTTATTTCATTAAAGTTGAGTAAAACTCAAAATGAAGTTGTATTCTAAGGTCATCAACTACTTACAGAGAGTCAACATTTGCAGGGAGCGGCTTTGCCGCCATCCCACCCCTCCTGCCTGAGGGCATTCTGTGTGTCAGCCTACATTACCCACGATTCTCTCCTGCATTTAGCGGATATGACAAGGGCCCAGTCATGGTTACCACGTACCCCTACCTAGCAACAGCTTCCTGCCTCTAGCTTGTCCTTATTTGGATAGATCTTGCTCTCTAGCCAATCAGCGGACAGGCAACGTGCTTACCCTGCCCAGCTCCATGTTTCGCCCCCCCCACTTATAAAAACCCTGTGCCCTATATCAATAAACGAGACTTGATTGGAATTGCTCAACTTGTCTCCGTCTCTCTTTCCTCTTGCCCTGCCCCCCATCCCTGTTCCCTCTCCAGGTGAGACCCACAGATTGATCCGCGGGCCAGATCAAGTGGCACCCAACCATGGGGTTCCCAGCATGAGGGACTTCATTGCGGACCGTTCACAGGAGTAAATCACCGGCTGGCATGACTGTTTCAGGATGACTCTGTCCCTGTGATCCGAGCAGACAGCCACCTTAAGTCTCGCCTGAATCACGGTAGGTGAATGGATCTAATTTCTTTATCGGCATGGGGCAAGTACTTAGTGAACATAAATTGTTCCTCAGTGGCCTCAGGGAGGCTCTCAAGGTTAGAGGGATTAAAGTTAAAACTAAGGATTTATTACAGTACTTTCAATTTGTACATTCTGTGTGCCCATGGTTCCCTTTAGAGGGCACCATTGGTTCTAAAAAATGGAATAGAGTAGGAGATGCTCTTAAAGACTATTATAGGGTTTTGGTCCAGAAAAGGTCCTGGTAACCTCTTTTTCATATTGGACTCTAATTTCTGAGCTGCTAATTCAACGTTATGCAGATCCCCAAATTGCTGAAACGCTTACTCAGGGTGAGGCTGCACTATGCTCCTCCAGCAATCCTACCCCAAAGCCACCATCAGACACGTCCAGTGTGCCCAGTAGTCCCAGCTCTGTGATTCTTGATACTCAGGAGCCCCCTCAAGATGGTGCCACCACACTCCCTCCTCCATATCAGCCTATATATCCTGACCTTTCCGATTTCCAGGAGGTTGACTGGTCACAATTGGCAGAAGAGGCTGCTCAATATCATAATTCCCCCCTTGTAGCCCCTGTGCTATCAATTCGGTCCCAGCCTAACTTCCAAAAGCCTCACAGTCCACCTTCTGCCCTTCTTGAGCTAGAAACAGAAATTCACTACTTACAACAGCAACTTTAATTAAAACAAGAAAAACAAAGGCTCATCTTACAACTCCAGTCATTAGAGATGGGCCCCAACCCTTCTTCAGGCATGCCTCCAATGATGTTCCCGGTAATGGAGACAATTCACCCTCCAGTAGTGAATGCCCCAGAAATGGCGCCTCGCTTAATCTTTCCAGTCACGGAGGCCACCCCAACTGGTGTTGGCCCACAAAATGGTGGGGAGACAACCCGGCCCACTCAAAATTATATTAGTTCACAAGATGGTGAAAATAAAATGGTTAAAGAAAGGGGGAGACCAAAGGGATGAACTAGACGTGAGGATCAATCCCCAAGTCAAGAAAATAAAAGAGATAAACCATGAGCCACTACAACAGCTGCTAGCGGAAATAATAGGGGACAATCATCACGTCTACAAAGATGGGAGTTAGAAATCAGTGATAGCGAGGAAGAAAATGACACTGACCCACCTGATAGTGATAGGGAACCAGATTCTTCATCCCCGGAGCCACGAGCTAATAGGGTCCATACGCTGTTCTCTGTATCTGCCCTGAAAGAATTAAAAACAGCAGTATCCCAATATGGCCCTACAGCAGCCTTCACCCTTGCAGTCCTAGACTCTCTAACTCAAGGTTGGACTACACCTAATGATTGGAGAGACCTAGCCAGAGCTACACTCTCAGGGGGCCATTATTTGCTTTGGAAGGCTGAATTCCAAGACCAATGTAAACTTTTAGCCAAGGAAAATGCTAATTG